>JAMYHX010000336.1:0-47626 GCA_025529335.1 Rhizopus sp. PT2906
TCTTTTGTTGATGAACCTTATTGATACTGTTTATATGAATCATATATAAGATGTAAGGTTTCCCACCGTTATATGCCACATAGTGATGTCTTTCAGTATGATTACCGTCTGAATACTATGGGGGCGTTTCCATTCTTCAGCTACTAGTCACACTGTAAATCCACATTGTCGTCCAAACGAGTCCCTCACCAGCCTTAACTTTTAAGCACAAGACAAAATCTATCATATTATTTGTGCTGAATCTAAATTAGGAAGCTTGCAAAAACATATCCCTCCTGGAGCATAACCTCACTTTACTCTTGATACAATTATGAGCAGTGATTCAAAAAAAGGTTTTCTTTTGAATGCGTACATAAGATATTGTATTACTTATTTCGTTTAAAGTACAATGTCCTATTTGCAATCGATGGGTGAAAGCAGCCACGATCAATGCACACATCGATGCCAACTGCCCACTTCCTTCAGCATCTAGTACTTTTATTAATGTACAGCAAAAGGACACTGAGCCAACTGAGGAGCCTAAAAGTAATAGTACTATACAAGGATATACCAGTCAAACTTCTACTCGAATGGCTCCATTGTTTGTGTCTAAGTCAAGAGTACAAACAAGCATTAGTTCAACCGAGGGTAGTAGTTCATCGAAACGTGCTTTGGAAGAATCTCCAATGTTATCAAAACGAAAGAAGCCAAACCCTGCGACAGATGCAATGCCATTAGCTGCAAAAGGTTTTATAGTCACTTATTCTCTTTTTCTCTTTTTCACTTACCCAACATAGTCCGCCCTTCAACCCTGTCCGAATTCGTAGGACAAGAAGAGCTTTTGGGCCCTCATGGCGTACTAAGGTCTCTTATTGACAACGATCGTATACCTTCCATGATACTCTGGGGCCCGCCTGGCTGCGGCAAGACGACTATTGCTCGAATCATATCTAAAATGACAAAGTCAAGGTTTATTGAACTAAGTGCTACCAGTCACGGTGCTGCAGATGTTAAAAAAGCATTTGATGAGGCAAAGGGACACCTTTCTTTGACGGGTCAAAAGACAATCATTTTTATAGATGAAATACATAGATTCACAAAGGCACAACAGGATTTATTTTTGCCATATGTAGAACATGGAACCATTTGCTTGATGGGTGCAACTACAGAGAATCCTAGGTAAAATAAAACAATGTGTATGAGAAAGAGAGAACAAATGACTTAATCAGTCGCAGCTTCAAGGTAAACTCTGCTCTTTTATCAAGATGTAGAGTCTTTGTACTGCAGCGTTTAGATCAAGAAAAAATCGAGGTTATTTTAACAAGAGCATTGCAGCATTGGAAAGGAAGCGAACAGCTGGGTGAACAAGAAATAGAGGGTATCAGACAATTGGCTGTTTATAGTGATGGTGATGGTACATAGTTATAGGCCTTTGTATATATGTATTTTATAGCTAATTATTCAATTGTGTATGTATAGCTCGTCATGCATTAAATACACTTGAAACTGCATTGAATTTACTTCCATCCAAAGAATCCCAACTTACAGCAGAGACAGTAAAAGGTAAATAAATGAGGTGATGAGTCTATGATAAAAGCTAAATAAGGGGGACTCTCGAAGGCGCTTTTCAAAAATCACATTTACTCTACGATCGAAATGGAGATCAACATTATGATATCATCAGTGCATTACATAAAAGCATTCGTGGAAGGTAATCATATTCTCTACTTTTGGATTCTCCTTATTAAACATCTTAAATGATAGTGACCCTAATGCTGCTCTATATTGGTTAGGAAGAATGTTAGAAGCAGGAGAGGATCCATTATACGTTGCTAGACGTCTCATTAGATGTGCTAGTGAAGATATTGGCCTAGCTGATAACTCTGCGCTTCCGTTGGTAATTAATAAAAAAAGGGAGGGGGCAATGCATGATAATAATGATGATGATATTAGGCAGTAGCAGCATATCAAGCTTGTGAAAGAATCGGTATGCCTGAGTGTGATACTATCCTTGCCCATCTTGTAGTTCATCTTGCTGAAACTAAAAAGAGTGTGAGGACGTATAAGGCTTATAATCTTGTCAAAGAGACTATCCGACAAAAGCCAGCATATCCTGTTCCATTACATATTCGAAATGCGCCTACTAAACTGATGAAGGTAAGGTTTATTGTATAATTATATACACATAATGCTAATAATTTGATCACTAGGATTTGAACTATGGAAAGGGATACAAGTATAACCCTGATTATGATGAGCCAGTAGATCAAACTTATCTACCTGAAGAATTGAAGGATATACGTTTCTTGAAAGAATAAAAGGGTCTATTGTTCTTGTCCAATCTGTTTAATTTCTTGTATTTGTTGCTGAATTGCTTTTATCGCTTCTGCCCATATTTCCAATTGTTTTTGTTGGCTAACAATCGAAGTCTTGAACGGTATTGTCTTATTGGCAACCGGTGTGAAGCTTGCTGTCTTTGTTAGATAATTCACGTGACTTCTCAGGGCTAGTTGTATATCCTAAAACACAAAGTTATGAGTCGAATTTGAGTTGAATTAAACAAGTGCTTTACATTAACAAGAGAAAAATAACGAGAGGCTAATTGACGAAAAGCCAAGGCTCTTTCACGAACAAACTGATCTGGATTTTCATCCTTTACTTCTTCTTCTGGTAAAATAGCCAAGGCATCTCCAGCTGTCTCGATTAACAGCACAAGTTTCTATTTCAAACCAATTTCAGATATTGCGCGTTCGCATCAAGAATAACTTGGGCTGCTATTTACTCTTTCCACTTGATAAAGGTCTTTTATACGCATGGTACTTTCAGCCATGCGTTGGGTCGGATCCACATATTGATCATTAGACATTACAACAAGAGGAGAAGGTGTAAAAAAATAATATTCCACTGACTTTAAAATGTACATACTCCCAGTCAGATTCAATGAACAAAAGTTCGGCTTTTTAATCAATTTCTTCATATTACTGAGCCATATGGTAATAGAGACGTCGCCTTCTCCATCTAAAGGAGTCCTAGAATTTTCTTTCACTGCTTGATGTTTATAGCGGAATTTCACTTAGAATGCAAAAAGAGTGCAACAAATTGTTTTCTTTGCGCTAAAAGGTATATATGTTATGTCTATCATAGCAGCGATGCAAAGTCGCAACCAAGAGATTCTACACCTTGTCTAGTTACTCTATATTTAATGCCATTAAACACGTCATAATTACACTTCAAGCCACCTTGGCACCCCTGCTCTTTTCTTCATCTGACATCCTCTTAATACATACCAAACACTCTCTTGAGCGTATGCGGTTGATAGCTATGAGACTAAAAAAAGACTTACTAGAAATTGACGTGGTATTAGAATAGATAGGCTGTTTTACTTTGTTAAAGTGGTAAGTCTTTCATCATTGTCGTTTATCTAAGTTGATAGCCACGAAAAGAGACACACCTTCTGCTTGATTACGAGTAACAACATCGCTTTATGATGAACAAAGTGCTCATCATGTGGAGAGAACCAAGTGGTTGATTTTTCGTTCATTGTATGATTTTCATTTAGACAAAAAAGCCTTTCTTTGACAAAGGGGTTCGCTTTTGCCAATGATAGCTTTTATCACCTAGAGCAGCATTTTGTTTTCCAAACAATGCGACATCATTTTTCTTCATTAAATTTGAAGCGGCGACGCTTTCTTGATACAATATGCTCTCCCCTTTCTTTTTTTTCCCCTCTCTCTCTTTTGTTCATTCTCTCTTTTTGTGTGTGTGTGTCTTTATTTGCGTGTGTGCATTTTGAAAAGAGAGTGTGTTTTTGTGTGTGTATAATTGATAAAACGCATGGCAGGACCTAGCGAGGAGAACGAATTTAGACATCAAGTACAGCAATTTGACTTTTGTGGAGAATCAATAGATACTTCATTAAGGTGTGTGTAGAAACCATATCTCAAGCTATTTATAGACTTACTTTATAAATAGAAAATTACTGGCTAAAGTTCAGCTTCCAAAAGAAGCGCAACAGATTGATCGTGCAATGGAGGACTTTGCGACAAGATATTATGAATGTAATCCAACACTTGTGGATAAACCAGGCAAGTTGAAATTATAAATGGCCGATACATAAGGCTAACAATGGAATAGATGTTGCTTATGCTGTTGCATTCTCAATATTACTGCTTCATACGGACGCACACAATAAGAACGTAAAGCAAAAGATGGATAAGGATACCTTCATTAGACGTACAAAGATTATCGAAGGAGGAGAAGGGGTTCCAGCTGAAATATTGGATGTAAATATTTAGTTTAAAATGATGACATCGATACTAACTTTCTATTGAGATTATGTACGACAACATTGTTATATCAGAGTTTACATATGCAAAAGACATAACAACACGCCCAGAAAGATCAAACTCATGGTTTTCAAAACTGATAAGTGATTCCACTACAGTCGCTTCGACTAATAGTACATCCAATCATACCAATACTCAGCCTGTACATATATGCATAAACATTAAACACTCGTCATTGACACACATTTATAGACCTCATTTGCTGACCTTGCACCCAAGCTGGAACAGCTTATGCCAGCCGAAAATACCTTTAATTATAAAAGAAATATATTAAAGCCAATTCCTATCATGGATATCCATTTCTCTCTTTTAACAGCTAAATCATTATGTCTAGCTGGTGTAAGAAGTAGACACGGAAATAACAGCAATAACAACACATTCACTATTAGAGTTACCAAGGCTGGAATGCTTGATAGAAAACATGACCTGATGCATGGAGGTAGAAAGGCCACAGCTCGTAGCTGGAGACCCTTTGGAGTTATCCTGAGTGGAAGCCAGCTTATATTCTTTTCTGATCTTTCTTCGTATCAACAATGGCTGGAAGAAGAAGAGCACACGTCAAAGAAGCCACCGAGGAGAAATAGCAGTGTGCCTCACTCTGTTTCCTCCATGACAGAATCAGCCTCCAATCTGAGCATCAACAATGCTACTGTCACCTCCATGACATCTCTGTACAGCAACTCCAACATGTCAACGATACCCCCACTCACTACCCCCACTCTATCTACTCCAAACACTTACCTACGTCCAGTTCAGATCATTTCCTTATCATATGCTGTTTGTATTCATGACGAAGCGTATACAAAATATCCTCATGTCTTTAGACTCATTACCGGAGACGGACAGCATTTCTTGCTTCGAGCAAGCAGTGACGAAGATATGGACGATTGGATGCTAAAGATCAATTATGCCTCCGCTCTAAAGACAACAGGAGCACGAATAAGGCCATTTAAAAGACGAAGTAATGATTCAACAGGCCCAATTGATGTAAAGTATAGCTTAGAACAGCAAAAACGCGAAGAAGAAGCAAAAGAAAAAGTACAAGAATTGTCGGATCGCATTGAAGAACAGATTAGGATATTAGATCGAGAACTTCAGCTAAGACGTAATCTCATGGTCCTGGCGCCCGTACAAAAATCAACCAAAGATAGACTAGTTGCATTTGCCGAAATGGTTGGAAAACGAATAAGGACGAAGCGAATCGAACTTCAGCGCTTGGAGTGCTATCGAGATTATTTAGAAGCTGAATTGGTCTGGTGTGCTTCTTCACAGCAGCAAAGTAGAAAAGTATCACTAGCAACGTCAAGTTATAAAACTACGAATGGAAGAACTGAAAGCTTCAGAAAGCTTTCAAATCTTGTATTTACTCCACCCTCCGCAAGTACGAGTACAACCAGTAGCAGTAGTACTTCAACTCACATATCTCATCCAGTTTCTATGCATTCACACACCCCAAGCAGCAGTAAGAGCGATGAGGATGATCCTGTTGGGAACAACAGTAACAGTAGCAGGAGTAACAGTACTAGCACAAGTACTAGTACTACTAGCAGTAGTGGCAATAATAGCATCAATCAGGCGTCAGACACTCAAGACATTCAAATATCCTTCCCCAAGCTGCGTATTTCCATAAACGACGCGCCTGAGAGATCGGCGGAGATGGACAGAGTCATGCGTCGCCGAAGTCAAAGCAACCCTATATTACCCAACAAACAAAAACTGACACTGCTTCAGCCGCCCAGCAGAAATCAAAGAGAAAGGAGCGGGTCAGAAGCATCGCCTGTTAGGGCAGAAGATGATGATAGTATGAGTGTAATTATCATCAATGACACGGAAGGAACAGATTCTTCTTTACCGTCTCCCACTTGATTTTGCAATAAAGTAAAAATTGGCTTCCAATAATTCAAACATCGCTTCGTTTTGATTGGAGGAAACTAAGAATAACGCAGTCATATTGGATAAAAAGAGACAGAAGGAGAGAGAGTGGCCCTTGATAGATTGAGAGTTCTACAAAGAACGCAGTTTCTCGGATCTCAACAGAAGCACACCCATGCCTCTTTCTTTTTTACTAAGAAGATACGTCAGTCGTTCACCCCATCGACTTTATCTTCATACCAAGAAACGCAAAAACTTTATATTTGCACCTATTATTGCTTATAATTTTGATTACAATTGTCGTCATGAAGTGGCTGCTACAACACCAAATATGTCATTAATGTCAGAGCTTTGTAAAAATAACAACAAGATATGGCTACAACCCGCTAGACAATTCCACAGCTCTTGTATAAGACAAACACAACAGCAACAACAACAACGTCATGTCACAAAAGCAGAGTTGCTTGCGCAGGCACGTGGGTTCTTTGAAAGACTAAAGATTCGTATAAAGTATCCTCTGATGCGACAGATTCGACCATGGACACTTAATGACGCTACTGCTTTATTCTCTTGGTTATTCCTTGGCCACACCGTCTGGTTGTTAGTGGGTACAACTAGTTTTGTCAGCTTGATACTTTGGACTGCGAACTCGCTTCAGTTTCAAGGTAAGAAGAAGCATGAGCATGTATCCTATTTATATATCTAACCATATACATCAGAATGGATTGCATATCGTATTGGGAAATATCTAACGTCAGCAACAGGCGCTACTGTCGTATTCGAGTCAGCCATCGTACCCAACTGGAAAGACGGCAAGATTCGGTTCAATCATGTACGTATATACCGTATGCCTCGATCTGAACTTGAAAAATTCGAACGTCATGCTGCGTTGACCAATATTGGGCAGGCTATTCCAGAAGAAGAACAGCAAAAGAAGGTCGTCGTCAACGAAGAAGACGATCCTTTGGCTGGAGTCGAATTGGCCGATGACGAAAAAGACAATGAAGTCTTGAAGAAGTGGATGTGGTATAACTTGGTCATTGATCGTGTCGAGGTCACTCTAAGCTTGATTCGTTGGTTGGACGGGAAAGGATTGGTACAGAGTGCTGACATACAAGGAGTTAGAGGCGTTGTTGACCGACGTCATGTCCGCTGGGATCCAGACGAGCCCTATGATCCTGTAGCTGCTCGACACAAGTATACACCAGGCGATTTCGAATTGGAAAAGTTTACAATAGAAGATTTGTTGATCACAGTATACCAGCCTAATGGGTTTAGACCATACCCTGTTTCCATATTTCATGCGCAGCTCGATCGATTTCGAAAGCAATGGTAAGAGATGGCGTGCGTAATAGTGAAAGGCAATGACTAACCTCTTGACAGGCTGTTTTATGACATTTTGTGTGCAACCACCATCACAGGATCCTTTGATAAATGTCTGTTCAGCGTACACTCACCACAACTGGAAAAGAGTGTGCTAGAGCAATCAGGACATATCGACTTTCCAACAAGTGGATTTCGAAGTCATGACATTTACCACTACTATCCGTTCAAGGGACAGGATCCAAATGGTGTAGTCGTGGGTGGTGAAACAGAGAAGTTTGGTGTATTGACAGACGACGACATGAAGAAACAAGGATACAAAAGAAAGGTAGGTTTATTAACTTTAATAGGGTGATTAAACTAGTTCTCAACTGGTCTCTTTTCTAGTCTCGTTTAAGAATTGATGGAGTCAAGATTGACCATTTAAACCGAGGTGTAGAAGGACCACCAGGCTGGATCACGTCAGGCACAGTCGATATCTGTGCTGATATCTATATTCCACAAGAAGCCGCCGAAGCAGATTCTACTGAACTTTTGCGTCAGCTTGTATATGAATTAACAGATAGTATCGACCTTCCTCAGCCAGTGATCCTTGGAGCTGGGAATGGAGAATTAGTTGTTGGAGGGAAACAGCGCGAATCGAGAAAGAAGCCGAAAGAAGAGGACATGAACAATAAAAAGTTTATCATGGACGTAGACTTTCGATTTAAAGATACAAAGGCATCTGTACCTCTAAAGACGCCTGAATTAAGCTACCTAAACAGTGCCATGGTCAGACCTGTGGTTGGATACATCTCTCGCAACAAGGCTATTGTACCCATCAAGGTACGAGTCGTCATGGATTTGAGCAATTTTGATGGATCATGGACCGTGTATGATTCGACATTAGCTGAAAGACTTGGAGAAAAACTGGGTCAAGGCTTTGTCGATTTAACATTGGATCAACAAGAACGTAACAGAAGGTTAAAACGAATTGGATTTTGGAGCATAAAAGAGATGTCTAGAAACCTGCTGTACATTCATGACATGATGCGTGGTACATCCAGAGGCTTTTGGAGTTATTTGGGAACAGGCACTTATTAAGTTATTGTATATTTATTATCACTGTATTATACCCCCCTTCTTTATGTAAATTATGAGCAACGCTCTTTTCCTTTTATTGAATTTTCCATAATAAAAGTATTAAACTATGAAAAATAGAATGAGTTTTTGTTACTTGTTAATGTATTATATCTTACTTGAAAGATATCCATGGATGCTGATTTGATAGGAATAATCCGTTTACTGGTGGCGTCGACTTCTGCAGGTATCCAATCCTAATAGAAATATTATCTATTTTTGTTTAAAAAAAAATGAGCCTTTCTAACCACATTCTGGTGTTTATCATGACTCAGTACAGGATAACCACCCTCCGTAGTCTCGATCGATAAAGAAAATGTACGATTTTCTGAAAAAGCAGGATTATTCAAGAGAGAAGGAATTGCATTTAGTTTCAACAAGCAAGCTCTTAAATGATGCTCTATATCATCCAGTGTACAAGTTGATTCACTTTCATATACCTTAGATAATGGTATATCAACATGTTTCAAGACAGAGTTTATCTCGAAAACAACCTTTTCAATGATGCTATCATCTTTTTCATTTTTAACTGTTAGATTGATACATCGTATATCACCCTTCATTATAAAGTGGGTAAGAAGATGATTTAATTAGAGTCGCTTGTATACCTCTTCTAAAAGTGGATAACATGACTGTACGAATTGAGATATATATTTCTGGATCTCGGGATGAATTGCGATATAAACAGGAGCTTGGAATTTCTTTCGTTGTTCAAATACTTTTCTAGGATACAAGTTGCGGTAGTATAATATCTGATGGAACCATACTTCCACTAATAATACGAAATGAATAATTATGCGCATACAAAAAGGGCATTGCACATGTTACAAAAGTCACATAACAAGACAACAATGTCTATATTAAGCATAAATATTAAGGTTAATATGTCATCATCTTGTATAGAAATAATTGTAAAAAGAAACCTTTTCTAATCAAGTGAACTTTATCCATTGTCAAGCAAAAAAAAAAAAAAAATAAAAAGAGACAAAAAAAACTTTGACAGCCATTTTATTTGATTTTCTTATTCCGATTGATCAGATTATGCTATGTTCCAAAGGGGGAAGTCTTTATTTCTTTTTATTAAGGTACAAATAAACGAGCTTACCTTTAGATCACATGAAGTGTAATGGAGTCAACAGATTGCAAGTATAAATTCTTACGCTTCACTGCCACTAGAGTTGCCGTGTTATCAGGCCCAGTGTAAGCACTGGCCGGAACAGTAAACGTAAATATCCGTTGACTGAGTGGGCCACCTGCTAAGACAGGCGTGAGGTTAAAGAAGTAGATAGAAACGGTTTCACCGGGTTCATAATTGGCTTCTCTAAAAATCACACTGACTTGCTGGTTGACGTGCCAAACCTCGTTATTCGTGGGGTAAATGATATCTGCAGCATCGTTTTGGACGTTTTCTGCAAGATACATCTTGACTGTTTGCATGTCGTTCATGTCCTCGGCCATGGCCTGCAAGGATAAAGGCGATGCTGCTGATTCTGCTGATGAGTATTCTAGTGCTGAAAATGAGTTGCAAACAGCAGACCAAATCAATGCGAGCAAGCAAACAATGTAGGCATAGGACTTCATATTTGCTTGTAGATAAACAGAAAATAGAAGGAAGAAAACAGAGTAAATCTACGAGATATGCAACATAAGCTGTTCCTGAAATAGTAATAATAATAAATGTACAGCAGTTTCTTTATAATAGAATACGGTAATCTATGATCATTCTATATCAAGGCTGATAAATATTCCGTAATGACATAGGACGGAATTGACAAACCACTGTATCTATTAATGATTTCACAATTCATGCAAGGAAGAAAAAATCATGCGCTGTATCTAACTAACGGAACAAGCGGGAAGATGCTTTGTTACGTCAATTTTTTTGAAGGAGTTAAATCAGGGAAGACTAGGGCAGTGAAACATATGCAATAAAGAGAGGGCAGAATAAGATAAGGGAAGATGGGAGTATATGTGAGAAACCCTTCAATAATTGAAGGGGTTAACGCCAGAATAACCCAAGTTGATCTAGATATAAAGTTTATAGCTTTAGGAACATGCTTCGTACTGATAATATTGATATCGTAATTCAAAATATGAGAATTACCAGCATTTTACTGTCAGAGTCGTGCGGAAATAGAGTACTACGACCCTGGTTTGGCCCCTCTATTCATGCAGAAAAAGCGCAGCCATCGTGTGAACGATCTACAGAGAATGATGAAATATGAGAATCTACTAAAAAGATGGACTATAATTGTGGGAATCGGCACTAATGATTGATGTCTTATGTAAAAGATACAAGTCTTGAGCTTTGTAGTAATAACACATACCACAAAAACTGAGGGGGTCTGTCCAATAAAAAATGTAATTTATATCAGTCCAAATGGGGCTGACCAAATCTTTACTTGTTGTTTTTTAAAAAAGAGGATAGGCGTATCCGTTTATACATTATTTAATAATCGCTTTCAGGTAAGCTTTTGAAATACTCCTTTGCAAAGTATTGTCCATAGGTGTTGTAGCTCTCAATAGCCAAAGATTACAAATATACCTTCAAGTTTAAAAAAATTGACTAAGGATGCTAGATTATCTTCCCTTTCATCAAAGTTCTCGCTCAACGAGATTTTTTCTTCACGCACAAAGTCGTAAAGCCCGTTTCTTGTATAGGTCATTGACCACAGTCGTATATTTTTGCCTATGTGTTACAAAACGCTATTATTAGTAAAATAAAAAGTTACTTCTATTGCTTACCAGTAGGCCGCATGAAATAGAGCTTGAGTTTTTAAACCCTTCAATAGACGCATGCTTGTAGTGGTCCGCTACAGTTTTCAACATTGCCAGCAAGGCAAACATGCCCTTTGAGTTGTCGAATATCATCTTTGTATAGTCACCATGATCAATAGGACCTGCTGTCCCAAGAACGAAGACTTCCAAATCATTACATTCTGCCAAACGCATAGCTCCATTGACCTTGTATATTTTTCGTTGTCTTCTTTTAATCTCATTTTCTTCAACTGTGCCGTCATTGCAGCAAGCTCTTCTTCGTCAGGAACGAAATACGGCATTTTTGTAGTTTTTATAATACAATTTATACAAAAAAGCGACAAGTCAACGCGACATTTCTTTCTGGAAATAGTGTACTCACTAAAAAGTGTTAATGTTGATACGACGGTCTTGGTAACTAAATGAATTGAAAAAAATCGAAGCTCTAGCAACCAAGTGGATGCAGCTTTTGTGTGTACAGTCAGACACTTCGTTGTCACACAATACAAATGCATGTAATGTTATGTAAACATGAATATATGAAGTGTTGAACACATTACACGAGTAAATGATCTTGATCGTTGTTATCAGTCTTTTTCTTTATTATTCGAACTTCTACTAATGTCCCATTGCTACAGGATACGCATCCTTAGTATGCTTCCCTGTCGATCTGTGTTTAGCCGCCTGAAACTTAAGACCAGCTTACTGGCAAAGCTAATTCAGGATCATAGCCAATCGATCTTTATTCGATACTTTCTGGGAAAAAACCCTATCTTGATTCCTGCAAAAAAAAAAAAAAAAAACCTTCACGGGGACCCGCAAAGCAGAGGCTATGCTTATCAATGTTCTACTTTGAGATCAGAAATAACTGACATAACAATGACTTTATCTTGTCATTATTGTTGTAGTAACAAATAAACCAAGTTTGTAGTATTTAATATATCCAAGGTTGACTGTAGATCAAACAAATAGAAAACGAAACAAGATACAGGACCAACCCTATCGTCTCATTTTGAACCATTAGGGTTGGTGCAAGGGACCATTTTTGTTTCTCTTTTTTTTTTTTTACCTATCGAATAAACAACGGTGAAGCAGAAAATAATGCAGCAGAATCGATTGATCTGATCTGATATGTTTCATACATGCGGAAGATAATTGAAAAAGCACTGCACGAATCCTCCGTTGCCTTAACAATATAAAAACCCTCCTATGTCTCTTGTTTTTGTTTTTCTTTGTCAATTGATTCCTACCCTTTCTTTATTTTTAAAGTCAAAAACTCAAGCCTTTTAAAACCACATTCTCTCTCTCTCTTTCTCTTCTATTTATTATCATGAAGCTTTACTTTTCCGTTATCTGCTTGTTTGCCTTGATCTGGGCTGTTGCCAGTGTGCCATTATCGGAACCAGAAACCTCAACAGAGACACAAGACTCAAAAATTCCTCTTTCCTTTTTGAACGGTGCCAAAGCTGAAGAAATGGATGATTTGCAAATAGCCAAGATGTATATCGCAGGAGGTGGTCATAAGAACAGTAACTCTGGTGATATCGTTTATCCCAAAGCCAATCAGACCTGGCATGTCGGCCAGAAAGCCAAGGTGGTCTTTAGGAAAGCAGACTATGGGGCTAATGAGACTGTTTCTATCTTCTTCTTTGATAAAACTCCTGTCTTGGCAGGTGGCCCAATCAGTAATCGAGTGTTCACATTCAAGGTTCCAGCCAGTGCTTATAGTGGACGTAATGCTACATCACTCCTTCTAGCAGTAAAGCGTAAGAACTTTTACTTACAATCTGTTGATTCTGTTGCTCTCCACGTAATCTAATTGTAAATAAAAATTGTATATGTATATATTATGTTTTATTTGTTGTCCATTAAAATCTTTCTTGATTTGATCCAAAGCAGTATGTTTTTGCCGATGCAGCCATTGCATATTCTAAACTCTGAGTGCTTCATAAAGTCATAGAAATGGTTCTGTGGTATTTTTCTTGCTTATAGACTTGAAAATATTACTCTTGTAAAATTCATTACATATGCTTCATATGTCAACATTAAAGAAAGGATGTGGTCAGTAGCAAGAGCTATCAACAAACCGGCATTGACAAGGCGTATTTATCGAGAGTAGTTGCAATCACATAGACTATGATGCCAAAATAGACCAAGTAAGAAAAATATGTTCATTAATCCAGCAAGTCTGACACTTTTGAAAAGTACTACTTTGACAAATAACACTGCTACGGAAAACACTATCACTTCATCGGAACCTGGAACGGAGGTAACAGTGATTGGAACAAATATGCCTTCCAATCACATCATTGCCAGAATTGGAAGGAAGAAAGATGGGGTCACTTGTCTTAATGCACTAAATTGGCTTAAATCCCTATAGTATTCCCATCTCAGAAGAAAAGAACATAATAAAGAAATTAAAGGGGAAATAAAAAGACTTGTTTATAAAAAGATCCTTTAATATATCACCTTTATCTTCCATTCCCAGCAAACGAGTATTATCAACGCTCTAAAAAAAAAAAAAAAAAAAAAAAAAAAAAAAAAAAAAAAAGAAAGGTTCATGACCTGTCATTGATATGCGTCATACAAGACGTGAAAAATATAGTTTATTTATAGTATATGTGTGAGAGAATAACGAGAAAAAAAGAAAAAAGGGAAAATTAAAGTTCATAACCTACAAGAATATAACCAGGTTCTTGACCATGAACGGAAGGACTAACCATTTCGAATCCCAAGTACATGAAAGCACGAAGAACTGTACTTAACGATTCTTTATACAGACGACGATCGATAGCTACGATCAAAGCGGTGCAACCTGTCTTCTCCTCAGCGAGTTCAATCAAATGGGTGATACTATGAATATAAAGTTAGTATTTAGTCCAATTTGAGAAAAGTATACATGTACCATGATTGAAATTCACCATCCGCCCAGTTCAATATGCCTGCATTTGTACCTACAAATGGAGAACTAAGAAAGACAGTTTCATTATGAATAAAAGCTTCGCAAGTGAGAGTTTTGATTGATTTATTCACAGTAGATCCTGAAAGAGAAGTAGTAATGGATAAAATGTCATTTACTTGAGTATCAAATAAACTGGCTTGACCAAATACTTGAGTAATCATATCATTCTGACCTATATTTATAGAAAGTTAGAATTGCTTATTGATAGTTTTTCTTTTTCTTTTTTTTTTTTTACCTCTCGTACGGGGATGAACGGTGACATGATCAACAGTAGCAGCAGCAGCAGTAGTAGTAGCATTAGTAATGACTTCTTCCTTATCTTGGAAGCTTGATACTGTTGAGTTTGATGCTACTGATGATGATGATGATAAAGAAGAGGAGGAAGAGGAGGAAGAGGATGTTGATAAAGGTTGTAAAGGAATAGAAATTTCCTTTTTAGCTGGACTGGCGATAATCATGGACTTGTTTCACTACTATTACTATTACTACTACTACTACTACTACTACTGTTTATATTCCTTTTCTTGGAGGCCTTGGAAAAGATGGTGCTTGAAGCGTAAAGAAAGAGAACGGTGTTTTTATCCAGTGCTGTTACTCTTTTTCCTTGTAGGCGTTTTTTCTATATTGAATTTTTTATTTTTAGTAATTTTTTAAATCATTTGTTGTTTAATGTATTACCACTTAAAACGCCTTTAAAACAGAAATGAAAAAGGGGGTTGGTCTTGTTTGTTTAAAAAAGAAGTAAAAAGGTAAGAAGTATTTAATAAAGAAGCTTGTGAAGAGTGTTTAAAAATGAGCTGTTCTTTTTATGTAAAAGAGAAACTAATTCTTTTCCGTGGTAAATAAAAGAAAGAGAGAGAAAAATAAAAGAAAGAGAAAAACTATTTAAAAAATGAAATCGGAGATTGAATTTTAAAGGAGATAAACAAGCCTGCGAGCCCTGTCAAAGCAAGATTGTCTTTATTATTTTATTTGTACAAAGGATGAAGCAATATACATTCAATCATAGGGTTTATTTAAGCTTAGAAACCAGGGGGTCTAATCGTTTGTTGTTGTTGTTGTTGTTGCTGTTGTTGTTGAGGCATACCATATGCATTACCAGAGCCAAGCATCTGAATAAAATAAATGTATCAGCGTGTGCTTAATGCATATTAAATACACTCTTTACCTGTTGTGTTCCTTGTTGTTGCATTGCTTCCTTTTCATAAGCAATCAAGGCTTGTTCTTTTTCGATTTCCAAAGCCAAGGGTAAAACCAACAAGAACATAGAAGTCGTGATAACCCAAGCACTCTTTCCAACAAATGTAGCGCCTGTCTTTCCCCAGGATGTTAGAGTAGAAACGCTTGAAGAAATTCTGTTTCTGTGTTTAAGAGGGATAATATCCTTTAAAGCAGCAATTCTGTCTATAAAGGATTCATCTTCATCGTCAAATTCGTCGTCAGAAAAGTCAGAGTAATCTTCTTCGCTTAAAACTTCGACTTGTTCATATTGATCAGCAGAGACTTCTTCTAATTTAACCATGTTTTCTTGTTTGAAAAGTGAGAAAAGAAAAGAAAAAGAGAAAAAGACGAAAAAATTTTTTTAGTGTATGTGTGTCTGGAGGGTCCTTGTTCTCAGCTATATTTTATTTTCGTGTGTTTCATTTATATTTTAAAAAAACTTGTAGAATCCATGAATAATAATAATATAACAAAGTATGGATAATGTTGACGTAAACGAACACATGAGGCTTAAAGAGGTGTATTCTGGCGAGTGAATCCGTGTTACAATTGATTTGAGTCTTTCACTTTTTTCTTTCCGCGGGATGAATAAAATATATAAAACCACACACACACACGCACACATATATACACACACTTTTTTCCCTTTCTTTTTTTTTATATTTTTTCATTTTTAAACAAAATGAGACTCATTATCAGAAATGATTACGATGCTGTATCCGAGTGGGTTGGTAAGTTTATTGATACTCTTTTATTGTATGTAAAGCTTATCATCTCCTATTAGCTCACTATATCAAAGAACGTATCAATCAATTTGGACCTACTAAATCAAGACCATTTGTTTTGGGTTTACCTACAGGATCTTCACCACTGAGTACATATAAACGTCTAGTCGAATTCTATAAAGAAGGAAAACTCTCTTTCAAACACGTTGTTACCTTTAATATGGACGAATACGTGGGTATACCACGGTAAGTTGTATTATCATTTTGAATTTCACACCTAATATATGGGATGATATTCTCTAGTTCACATAAACAGTCTTATTATTCATTCATGTGGACAAACCTATTTCAACACATCGATATTCCACTAGAGAACATAAATTTTTTAAACGGTAATGCTCCTGATTTAGAAGCTGAATGCGCAAGATATGAAGCAGAGATAGCAAAGTATGGTGGTATTGAATTATTCATTGGTGGTATTGGCCCTGATGGTCATATTGCGTTTAACGAGCCCGGTTCTTCATTAACCTCTCGGACCCGTGTCAAGACATTGGCTTATGAAACTATTATTGCCAATGCAAGGTTTTTTGAAGGCGATATTACAAAAGTGCCAAAACTAGCATTAACTGTGGGTGTAGCGTAAGTGTATGTCTGGAAGTCATTGCTTGTTACTTATACTCTTGTCTCTCCTAGTACTGTCATGGATGCTCGTGAAGTCTGTATCATCATCACTGGTGCACACAGAAGGTGAGAGTGCATAAAAAAAGACAATATGGTGTAACTGAAACATGGTTCCATATAGCATTGCACTGGCAAAATGCGTAGAAGAGGGTATCAACCATATGTGGACAGTATCAGCCATACAAATGCACCCAAAGGGTCTTATTGTGTGTGATGAAGATGCTACATTAGAATTACATGTGAAGGTATGTACATACATTTTATCTATATAAACTGATCCTTACATCAATCATATAGACGGTTAAATACTTCAAATCAATTGAGCATGTTCATCAATCACTTATTGGACAAGAGAATTTAGGCTTACAGGGCGAGTTGTTGTCACCAAAGAAAATACAGCGTTCTGTTAGACTGACAAGAGAAATGATGGTAAGAAAGCTATTGAACGGTGAGCTATCTCCCAATGATGAAGAAGAGGAAGATGAAGAATTAGAATTACCAAAAATCTATCCTTCAAGTTCAAAAAAGAGACGCATCGATAGCAGTAGCAGTAGTAATAATAATAACAATAACAACAGCAACAACTCTATTGCTGGTAGCAGTAATAGCAGTACTAGTAGTAGAAGTAGTAGTAGTAGCAATAATAATAATAATAATAATAATAATAATAATAATAGCATGATCCAAGCTTCTGATTCATAAACCCATTTGTGCCATAGTCTATTATCCCTTCTTCTTAATTTGTATATTCTATATCCCCTTTTCTCTAATAAAGCCTACAGCATATAGTAATGCCTTTCTTCTTCTCTTTACTGCCTATAAACAATGTAATGATTGCCTTCTAGTTAAGCAACTTCTCACATTTCTTTACAAGATCGTCAAGGATCATGGAGCTGTTACACGGATCTACAATTGAAAGGAGTAACAGGTTAGGAGTTGCCCAAGACAGTCAAGAGAAGCATGTTTGGGGGCAGTTTAATAATAACAATACATCCATAAACAATGACACGCCTTGATGAACATATCATAGGGAAGCACATTTGAAATGATATCATAAACAAAGGACTTTGCTTCTTTATATCACTTTATCTGTAAAATCGCTGATTATCAAAAGTAATTAGTTTACATCATTTTAGGAATAAGACGTGCTTTAATTGATTGTTCAAATACTTTCTTACTACTACTCATTCAGTGAGGTAATACAGATATGGTACAGAGTTGCATGAATAGGTACACAAGATATCTAAGAAATCATCTTTTTTAAAAAAAAAAAAAAAGAGAAAAAAGAGAAAGGAGGATCGTGATTGCATATATGAATAGTGCAATTCTATGTTGGAATAAGAAGATAAAGGGCACTTGTTATTTTCATATAGTTAGTACTATTGAACAAAGTGTAGTGACACAGCTGTAAGCCACATTTATACAGAACAAGCAACTCTCATGAATTTAGTTATATTACAAAGAATAAGCTATTATCCAGATGTAGTAACCATAGCAACAACAACTTACCGTACTTATAAAAAGAGCTTGTTGCTTGTTTAAACATGATTTCTATTATTCATTCACTTTGTACTGAAAGGTTTGACCTGATTTGGCGGACATTTATTATGTCAATTGGATATGCTTAACTTGAAAGTGTGACAACATTTTGGTAAAGGGTGTATGTTATTTCCTACACGTATGCTTATTCTCGTCACATATGCTTTGAACACGAATCTCGATGTGCAGTGTTTGTTTCATTGACATGTGAGAAAAGCGGTATACATGGATTCACAAAATCCATTTAATCTCAGATCCAATAATTTTACAACAAAGGGCCAGTCAACTCTGAAAACGCTGCACAATACATTGTGAGTCAGAACTGTTCAGAAAAAAAAAAAAGCTTCATCCCGCAACGTTCAGCGCTTTTTTCCCTTTCTTTATTTACTCTGACAATGTCTTACTCCCGTACTATTATTACTGAAGGTACATCTTACACGTGCAGCCAATGCTGTTAATAACCAAAGATCCTATAGCCTTAAACGAACTTGATGATAAGCGTATCAAGGGTATCAAGCCTCTTATTCCTCCTCAAATTTTGATGGAAGATATTCCGCTTACACTCCAGGCAGCTCAAACTATCTTGGAAGGAAGAAGAGGTGCTGAAGCTATCATTAAGGGTACAGACGATCGTCTCTTGGTCGTTGTCGGTCCTTGTTCTATTCACGACGTGAAGGCCGCAAAAGAATATGGTATATTCAATCATGCTTGTATATTTTTCGTCTTTTTACTCATTTTTAATCTGTACAGCTGCTAAATTAATCGAATATGCAAAGGGTGCAAAGGATGATCTCTTTATCATTATGCGTGTCTATTTTGAAAAACCAAGAACAACTGTAGGTTGGAAAGGTTTAATCAATGATCCCTTCATGAATAACAGGTAGGTTCTATTCCAGATCACACAAATATCATTTGTTGACGTCTCTTTATAGTTATGAAATCAACAAAGGTCTTCGTATTGCTCGTCAATTACTACTCGATCTTGTAAGATTTGCCTTTTCCTTAATGTATCTTTTAATTAATTTATTATAGAACGAAATGGGTGTACCTACTGGTTGTGAATTTTTGGATACTGTAAGTTAAGCAGATATCTAAACATGCTGCTCTTCTTAACCCTTCTTTTTTTTTTTTAGATCTCTCCTCAATACACCGGCGATTTGGTCTCTTGGGGTGCCATTGGCGCAAGAACAACCGAATCACAAATCCACCGTGAGCTGGCTTCGGGATTATCCTGTCCTGTAGGATTCAAAAATGGTAAGCAGAAATCCGTTTGTTACACAACCTTCTCATCCTCTTTATTTTCAGGCACGGATGGTTCTAATGGTGTTGCTTACGACGCTATTCGAGCTGCAAGCAACGGTCACCACTTCTTGTCAGTGACCAAACAAGGTTTATCAGCGATTGTTCAAACAGAAGGTAACGATGCCTGTCATGTCATCCTTCGTGGTGGTAAGAGTGGAACCAATTATGATGCCGAGTCAATCAAGAAGACAGCACAAGAACTCCAGAAATTGAAACTCGCTCCTGTCGTCATGGTGGATTGTAGTCATGGCAACTCAAACAAAGATCATAACCGTCAACCTGTGGTTGCACAGTCTATCGTAAGAAAAATTGTACATTTGTGTGAATGGCTCGTTAAAAAATTTGATTTAGGCTGATCAATTAGCACAACCTAGCGTGACAGGAGATAATATAGTGGGTGTCATGATTGAATCTAATTTGGTAGAAGGTAAAACCAATGAAAAAGTAGCACCAATAACCTTACTCAACCTCATCCTTTTAGGTCGTCAAGATATTCCTAGTGAAGGTCCTCACAGATTAAACTATGGTCAATCTATTACAGATGCATGTATCGGTTGGGAAGACACAGTGAGAACTCTGGATATCCTTCGTCAAGGTGTGCAAGCAAGACGTGCCGCAAGAGAACACTAAATTTTTGTTAATAAAAAAGCCACATCATTTTAGAGAGAAAATTTTTCAAATGGCGGAGAATGATTCGTTAAGGGGAGCATAAAACAATTAAGCTTAAAGACAATCGTGCCTTTCTCTTTCTCTCTCTCTTTTTCATAAAAAATGTCTGTCGAATACGAAGGTGCCATTGGTATCGATTTGGGTACAACGTAAATATCGTTTCTTATATTGTAATTATGTGTTGCAAGAGATTCTAAACTGTATGCTTTAGTTATTCTTGTGTTGGTGTCTGGGAATCCGAACGTGTTGAAATCATTGCCAACGAGCAAGGTAACCGTACTACTCCCTCCTATGTCGCTTTCTCTGACAAGGAGCGTCTCATTGGTGATGCTGCCAAGAACCAAGCTGCCATGAACCCCAAGAACACCGTCTTCGATGCTAAGCGTTTGATCGGTCGTCGTTTCGATGATGCCGATGTCAAGGCTGACATGAAGCACTGGCCCTTCACTGTTGTCGAACAAAACGAAAACCCCTTCGTTCAAGTTGAATTCGAAGGTGAAACTAAGACCTACTCTCCTCAAGGTAAGCTCATACTCCATCTGATTTCCCCTTCATGTATATTAACTTTGCTGTAGAAATTTCCTCCATGGTCTTGATCAAGATGAAGGAAATTGCCGAAGCTAAGCTCGGTAAGAAGGTCACCAAGGCTGTTGTCACTGTTCCTGCCTACTTCAATGACAGTAAGTTATTTTTTTAATGGAGTTTTATTTTTTTGCGGGAACCAACCATATTTTTTCTTTTGTAAAAAGGTCAGCGTCAAGCCACTAAGGATGCCGGTACCATTGCTGGTCTCGATGTTCTCCGTATCATCAACGAACCCACTGCTGCTGGTAAGTTATGAATAATACAAGAGTAACAAGGTACTCATACACCTTATAGCCATCGCCTACGGTTTGGATGCCAACGACAAGAAGGAACGTAACGTCCTCATCTACGATTTGGGTGGAGGAACCTTCGATGTCTCTCTCTTGACTATCTCTGGTGGTGTCTTTGCTGTCAAGGCCACTGCTGGTAACACTCACTTGGGTGGTGAAGATTTCGATAACGCTCTCGTCAACCACTTCGTCCAAGAAATCAAGCGCAAGCACAAGAAGGACATCTCCGGTGACGCCCGTGCTCTCCGTCGTCTCCGTTCTGCCTCCGAACGTGCTAAGCGTACCTTGTCTTCTTTGACCCAAACCACTGTCGAAGTTGACTCTCTCTTCGAAGGTGTTGATTTCCAATCCACCATCACTCGTGCCAAGTTTGAAGAAATCAACTCTACTGCTTTCGCCGGTACCGTTGAGCCCGTTGAACGTGTCTTGAAGGATGCTAAGGTTGACAAGAAGAACGTTGATGAAATTGTCCTTGTCGGTGGTTCCACCCGTATCCCCAAGATCCAATCCCTCCTCCAAGACCTCTTTGGTGGTAAGGAATTGAACAAGTCCATCAACCCTGATGAAGCTGTTGCCTACGGTGCTGCCGTTCAAGCCGCTGTTCTCACTAACCAAGCTGGTAACGAAAAGACTCAAGACCTCCTCTTGTTGGATGTTGTCCCTCTTTCTCTTGGTATTGAAATGCAAGGTGGTATCATGGCTGTTGTCGTTCCCCGTAACTCCCCCATCCCTTGTCAAAAGTCCAAGGTCTTCACCACTGCTGCCGATAACCAAACCACTGTCACTTTCCCTGTCTACGAAGGTGAACGTTTGATGACCAAGGAAAACAACCTTCTCGGTGAATTCTCTCTCTCCGGTCTTATTCCTGCTCCCCGTGGTACTCCCGAGCTCCTCTGTACCTTTGATCTCGATGCCAACGGTATCTTGAAGGTCACTGCTCAAGACAAAACCACCGGTCGCAAGGCTGATGTCACCATCTCCAACTCTACTCGTCTCTCTGCTGCTGATATTGAACGTATGGTTCAAGATGCTGCCAAGAACGCTGACGCTGACAAGGAACGTGAAGCCGTTGTCCAAGCTAAGCAAGACCTCGAAGCTTACGTCTACCAAGTCGAGAACAACATTGCTGACCCCAACGTCAACATGAAGCTCCGTCGTGCTGACCGTGAAGCTATTGAAACCGCTTTGGCCGAAGCCATGGAACTCATGGATATCTCTGCCGACGAAGCCAATGCTGATGACCTCAAGACTGCTCAATCCAAGTTGAAGCGCGCTACCACTCGTGCTTTCGCTCACGTCTACTCTCAACGCCGTTAAATAACTTAGACAACCATCTACATTCTCCAGCATTAGATCTAAATGAACCTCTCTGTATTGGTTATTTTTGTAAAAAGTACTGATAAATAAAAAACTTAATCTACTGTTACATATGCAATTTTCAGAAATTAGGTTCGCATACTGTTTTTAATTACACACTTCATCTTTCTATTGTTTCCAACTTGACATCATCCTTTTTTAAGATATAAAGATGTACTACTCATTTATACTCTCTCTTCAAAACAAGTAGATAATGTTAATAACTGATTTACTAATCGTTCTTTGGCTTCTTTTTAAGTTTTATTTTATTATAAAGTCTGAATAAAATGTGTACAAATGATCTAACCAATGATTTCTTCAGTCTCTTCAATGACTTCTTCAACCCATTCTTCGATGACTTCAGTTCTGTCTTCATCAGCCAATTTGACTTGCTTACCGAGCGCATTGCGTTCTTCATCGAGTGTGCGCTCGACATTCTTTCTCCAGGCGTACCATTCTTCAAATGCCTTCTTGCGTTCAGCACGAAGCTTAGCAGCAGTAGCATCACCCATGGCAAGATCTTCTTCATCAAACTGCTTAGAGTATTGACGAAGGTTCTTCTTGATCTTCTTCTTTTGTTCTTCAGATAACAAGCTTTCAGGACGAGGTCTCCAGAGCAACTGCTTAAAGTTTTCAATGTTTTGCTTGAACAATTGTTGACCCTTGAAGTCCCAGATACAGAAACCGTGATCGGCAGAGTTGCGCCACATGCTGGATCCAGTGACAACGTAACGACCAGTAGGATCCCACTCGACATCACTGACACCATAGTGTTCCTGAGTAGACAGTAACTGCACAGATGCACCAGGGTTCTTCTTATCCTTCTTGTCGGTCGTAAGGGGCTCAAAGTCAAGATCATAGAACTCAAGATCGGCATTGCTGACGGAACGCAGAGTGGCCAGGACGATGTTGTGACCCTTGGGTGACCAGAAGAGGTAGTTGGCTGTCTTCTTTTCGAGTGTCTTCATCAATCTGAAGCCAGAAGCACTCTTCTTGGACTTGTCGAGATAGAAGAACTTGACATCGGTCTTGATCGTGGCAGGCGCTTGGCCGTGTGCAGGTGTAGCGCCAAAGTTAGGATCGCTGGTGGTGATGACAGCGAAACGGTCGCCATAAGGTTCCCAGGCAAATGCGATCATTGGGTCCTTCAGGTCGATCGTTTCCACAGGAACACCCTTTTGATTGACATCAAAGATTTCAATGTTTGCAAAAGTAGATTTCTTGGTCTTTGTATGACGGTCTGCCTTGACAGCCAAGTAATGACCTTGATTCTGCCAGTAGAGCTTACATTCTGAGACATTGAACAAAGTCTTGGTAGCTATGGTTTCCTTGGAGGGAATGCCCATCAGGTTGACACGGGCAGGTTGGTTACCGGATTCAGGAATCCAGAAGGCCAAGACTTCTTCCTTTTGGTAGATCTTGAGGTCTGAGGCATCGCCCTTGGCAGGTGACCATTCGAAATCAACAATACCAGGCACCTTAATACTCTTCTTTCCGACCAAGCCCATGGAAGGTGCTTCATAAACAGATAATTGTTGACCGGGAACGACACGAGCAAAATATTTTTCAGAAGCAGACCACTTGAACATCGGCCAGCGAACGGTCTTTTGCTCTTCGGAGGTTTGAACAAGAGGGAAGGTACGTAACAAGTTACCTGTCTTGACATCCCAGATGATGACTTGGTTGCCTTCATCGTATTCACTGAAGGGGTGTTGGTTCTCGGGTAATTTGGCTAAGCTGATAGGTTCGTTGGACCAAGTGACGAGATAGCGCTCATTAGGAGAGAAATCGATCAATTTGACACCAGGATGGACGAAACGAACAATCTTGTTCCAGGAAGGACCACCCCAGAGGGCAATACCTTGAGTGTGGAAAGTGGCAAGGTAAGAACCCTTGGGTGACCATTGAACATAGGTTTCTGTCCAGTTCTACACATCACGTCAATCATCTATTGTATAAATAAGTATAGTAACTTACAGCTCTAGTGTAGACATGTTCTGGTGGATCGCTCTTTCTGTTCCAGAATACAGATACATCATCGCCTTTATACATGACAAATTGGTCGCGAGCCAATGGGTCCATCAAGTAACTCTTCAAGTGCTCTTTAGGAGTGAAAGGTTCGATTTCAGGTTCAACATATTCTTCATTCATGTCGCTATACTTTTCAACATCGGTGAACTTGTTGACACTAAGAGTAATAGTCTTTGTCATTTTATAGCCATCCAACTTTTTCACTGCAGCATGAGCAGATTCTGCTGAAACAAAGTCGATAAAGAGATAACTATGAATAAGGGGATAAGCCTTTTGTTGTTTGCTTTGGCTTTGTTTCCTTTACCCTGAGCTAGTCTTTTTTCCTTCGTCATTAGGTGTCATGGGCATCCAAACGCCATTTTCTTTGATTTCACCTGCTTCTTTTGTAAAGAGTTTACTAATGACACTGATGAATTTTGCCTCTTTTGCTTCATCAACAATGGGAGCACCATCGACGACGACAATAGTGTCAAAGTCGGTTTCCATGGGAACATGATGCTTTTCATAAATATCATCAAAGTTGATGTCTTCTTCTCTTTCTGGAAGATTGTTCAAGTCGAAACCGGGCATTGTATCTATATATAAAGAGAAGAAACTGGGAAAAGGAAAAAAATCTGATTTTTGAAGGACGCAAGCCACAGAAAATTAAGCTTTTCGAAATTTAAATATCGCGTATGATCAATATGTAGTGTATATATGCCTAGTGTCCATGAAAGATAAGCACAAGGACGGATGATAGATGTCATCATAAAAAGGATCAATATAGAGGGATAAGTCCCTTCCAAAAAAAGAACGATGACCTCAGCAGTAGACGTCAATTAAGTTGTGCGCGGTGAGAAAATAATGACGCTTGTCTCTTTTTTTTTTCTCTTTTTTGCATAAAATGTCAAATAACCAGCAGACTTTAGAAGATCGTCTTCTTCGCATGGCAGCTACTGATGTCAGTGATCTACCTGCCTTTCCTGATAATAAGAGCGACCTTCCCTCTGACTTTGAATATGACCCCAATAACTATGAACAAGAAGAAGAAGTAGTTGAGGAGATAACAGAAGCTGAGCTGTTAAAGTATCTGGATGAACAAGAAGATGCTCTCTCGATAGTACAAAGATTATTCTATCACGAACTAAACACTACAGAGTATCAACATCAATGCTCATCATGGGATCTACAGTGTTTGACTCCCAATGACGTAGAAGAACTGTATGGTAAAGGATGGACCGAGATTGAAGGGTTGATTGATTTGAATATATTGAGAGGTAAGCTTGTTTTTATTGAGCTACATGATTCTAAATGATTTTCCAAAAAAAAGGGGCATTTGAGGAATCAAGAAACTTACAAGAATGTAACTCGTTTGTTCCTCCAAGCCAATTAAAAGAAACTTTGGATGATCCATATAGAGATGTTACTGCCCGTGGTGATTCGATTATTTGGTAATTCTAGAATCATTGCTGAAAACGAAATCTAATGTCTTGATCAGGTTAGACCCCCAAGGTAACGTTGACAACCAAGCATCGATAGAACCCCCACCCTATCTTGAAAAGGTCTTGGCCTTCTTACAAGGACCTCTCTTTCATGATATATCAAGAATGATCCGACTGATAGGACAGAGACTAGAATGCCAATTGTCATTTTATCATTCGAATGGCGCACGATATGAAAGACACAGAGATGCATTTCCAACAGATGATCCAAATGATCTCTATCAAAGACGTGTAACAGTGGTAGTGTTCTTAAATCCTGGCTGGATGTCAGGAGATGGCGGAGAATTGAAAATATATGGCCGAAAGGATAAAAAGGGAATGCCTGAAGGAGCAGAAAGAGTGATTAGACCGCAACTAGGGCGTATGGTGATTATGATGAGTGGTGCGATAGACTATGAAATGATGCCCTCCTATAAAGACCACTTTATGTTGACCACATGGCTGAGGTAAATGTTCTACTTTCTTTCTTCTGCAGCATCAGTATGACAATGTGATACGTTCGATTTAAATAAAGGAAAGGCTTATTTTATCAGTTAAAGGTCAGTAAAAACCAAAGCGTTGGCATTTCAGGCACCGTTTATTTTTAGTGAGCATAGGCCCCTCACAAAAAGATCAGCTTTGTCGGAACAAAGGTCAATTGGGGTAAGCTAAGCCAGATCTTTAACAAAAGATGATAAAGTCATCTTGAATTTTGGAAATTACTAGCTCTCTTTAAGCCCTAACGCCTGTATAGTCTATCAGACGTGTCATTTAGAGTTTTTTCTATAGCATTTTTTTGAAGCTTCTTTTGACTTTATTTGTTAGTCCTTCCATTGCTTTCTATTGACACGATTTGCTTTGTAAAACAAGATAATAACCCATGATGGTCGTGGCATTTGATGTGGTTTGTGATGCGTAAGAAAGCGCTCCAGGGCAATTATGTTGCCTAAAATCTTTTGATATGAGTGGTCTGATACAACATCAGCAGTCAACAGCACATATTACTTTATCACTAGTGGTAAATTCTCTCTGAAGGAGTGAGTCACAATTACCAGAACAACGGGGCAATGCTTTGTAGCGCTTATAAGCATGAAATGAATATTGTGTAGTGATGCGTTTACCTTTATTATAATAACCAACAAGTTGATAACTTGCCAAGTAGATTCTTTGTTAAATCTCTATTAAACATTATACTCAATTCGTATCAAACACGTCCTATTGTATAAGCCCTGAGCATAAAATCGTGACTAACTTGATATCATATCACTGACTAAAGAGCGAATAATCGGTATTAATAATTATGATGCGAGTTCGATTAGCGTAAGATCTAGAAATTTTTCATTCGTGCAATCTTTATTCTTTATGTGTTCAAAGAAATTTTGTAGCATTTAATTTAAGCTTCCAAAAGCTGTACCACGTATTCCTATAAAAAATGCTCACACACATGTGCTGTCTGTCTCACAAATCTTTACTTTCTAAATGCGGATCACGATATCCAATCAAGCCCCTTTTCCCACACAGCTCACAAGTGACAATAGTATCAAAGTTTAACACTCAGTCTATTTCAGTGAACAATAGTCGCACTCTGTACAACGAATTTCATCTTTTCTTTCTTATCTCTTTTACATTTAACATGAAGGAAGGATTTCAGTCTATAAAGATTGGACCATTCACAGACCATTTAGAGTTTATTGGTCTTATCAAGAGTTCAAACCCTGCTGCAGGATCCAGTCTGAGGGGAACTCTTGAACTATCCGTTCAAAAGACAATCAAGGTCAAGTCAATGTCATTAAAGTTCAAGGGCAAGTCTCAAGCTACTTATACACGACCAAATGATTTGCAAAAATTTACAATTACTGCAAAAATACTGCCTAAATTAAAGACAAAAATAGTCGAAAAATCACTTACGCTTCACCATGGACACCACACGTTTCCTTGGGAACTAGACATTCCAAATGTATACCCACAGACATATAGTTCAGACCGATGTGATATTAGTTACTATTTGGAATTGAAAATATATCTTGGCGTAGGTCGCTCAGTCACCGTACAACATCCAATCACTATCCACAGGCACTTGGTTGCTTCACCTCAGTCAGCTGCACTGATGAATACAAAATTGTATCAATATACATCACCAGATAAATTTCACTACCAAATTGAAGCACCCAAGGTTATTTGCCTTGACCAGGAGTATTTCCCGTTATCTATCAAATATACTTGCTTCAGTGGCTCTTTGCTGAGTCACATTCGTACCTTTATCGTTCAAACAGAGGTTCACAGGTAATTTCAGAAAAGAAAAAAAAAAGTAACTGCGCAGAGTAAATTGATATCCTTCCTAGAATGAGAAACTTGACAAAAATTGAAATTGAAAGAAAATCAACAGCTGATCAGCCTAGTTTGTCAAAGACAATAACACATCTCGATCCTGCCATGATCAATTACATAAGCACTCAGTCAGACAACATCAACGATCATTCTTTACTTTTAAAGCAAAAGGTGCCTAAAATCGGAATCATCTGTGGAACAGAATCACCGCTGGTTGCCATTTATCACCAACTAGACATTACCTTTGATTTAGGCAATGACAAGGTGCAGACAAGGATTCCCATCTATGTGAGCTCTCTTCCTACAACCTATACCAAACCCGTTCTGGATGAGAGCTTTGCTTCAGTAAAGTACGAAATGGAATCACGACCTCATCAAAAGCCGATGTCTACGGACGTACTAAACTCACCCATTCCCGAAGACAGACCACAAAAACGTGGCACTAGGTTCAGTATAAGGAGGTCTCTGTCCGATCAAATGTTGGGTGGTAAAATAGCCTCAGACAAGCAAAAGCCCAACTTTTTGGATCCAAGTCAATCGTCCTCATCAACCACAATATCATCTTCTCTTTCTCCTCCTCCTCTTCCTCCTCCAAAGGCTGCTGGCAGCACGAAAATCCCAACACCCATTGATACAGGTCTTGCGAATCAATTAGAGTCCATTCGTTTAGCTGGATCAGACGATGTGAATTCAAGTGCGCAAGCGTACTACATGGGCTCACCCCTTTTGTCACAAGGTGTCATGTCGCCCTCGATGGAACCTAATTCTGGACTTTTCCCACCCCCTAGACGTCCTCGCAAGAAGACAGTGACTACAGATGATTCAAACCGTTCTTTAACCAGTCGTATGCCAGGCACAAACCATTCATTTACAGTAGACGTCATGAAGAGGATACCTGAAGACGTACCAAGCATACCATTGCCCACACCACCAACTTCCGGCAGACTATCCGATCTATCTCAGCCACACTTGGCGGCACCCACTCCTTATAGTGTATCATCTCCTACTTCTCCACGCGCACCATTGCCAAAACCACATCAGAATCACTTTGATCCAACTGCTGATCGAATCATTCGCAGCTCCGCTCTGAGTCGAAGCAGCAGTGATAACAGTAGCCTCAGTCGCCGGAGCAGTACCAGTAGTTGCAGCAGTTGCAGTAGCTCCGGCCTTCGCCTTGGACATTTGAAGCCCATACCTTATAGACAATCTGACGCGACGTCAGGTAGCAGTAATAGTAGGAAATACTCTGAATCCGTAAATCACTATGTCTCTGCTGAGCTACCCCCTCTTCCTTCCTTTTCATTACCCAACTCTGCTGATCTTCTTCGACAACATATGACATCCATTCCTTCAGACTATATAGACCTAAGCGACGATGAAGAAGAATTTGATATTCTTGTCTATCGTGACTTAGTTGATGACGATGGGTTATCTTTAACAATGTAATATGTATAACTTTTTATGTATGAGCTCTTGCAATAAACAATAAACCATTCCTTATTTATGATTTACTGACATGGTTTTTTTTTTTTTAAAAAAAAAAAAAAAGAACTTTTTTTCTTTATATAAAAACAATTGTTGTGATAGAAGAAATGGAATGAAAAAGGAGGAGGAATATAAAGAATACTATTTAAATGATTTTGGTATACATCAAACAATAAAGATACAAGAAATAAAGTATTAGTAAAGAATAAAATAAAATAGAGGGATGTTAAACTAATGCAAGTTCTAATGTCCAAGTTCTTCTTGCCCATAGTCGAATGGGTTCTCCTTTTAATTCGATTGAAATGCCATCCCACCAGCACTTTCTCTATAAAAGGATAAAGGTCAGTCTATCAAAACGATATGTACAACTAAAGCTATTACTGCAGGCTTCCTCCAAAACAAAAAGAGTTTTTGAGCAGTAGCCATATGATTATCTGGGCCAATTGTCTTCAATAAGACTAATGCCATACTAACAATGATTGTTCGCATTGGCTCAATTTCACGGTACCCCCATCGGTCGTCTCTTTGGAAACCAGCATCACACAACATATCGATCAAATGCTGCTCTGCAATATTATTTTCTCTCGAAATATTCTTCTGTAAAGCGTCAAAGATGTGGTCATGCTTTTTCAAGTATTGACCCGCTTCTAACTTGAGATGTTTGATATCTTGCTTCTTTTGGGTTGGGAGACAAAAGTATTCAAGTTCTTCACGTAATACAATGATAGGCTGCTTCGTCAAGAGTGTGTAATAGACTGGTGAAGTGGCTGCAGAGGTCGTCAACAAACGTTGAAGATCAGCGTTCTGTTGATTCTCGTCTCGGACTTTGGCTGCATAGGAATAGAATTTTAAGACGAAATTCAAACTAGCTGGATCAAAGTCGACAACATGAACCTGCTCGTCTACACCTAATGAGTGATTAGAGAGACCATCATAGTCTTCGTCCTCATCGTTATATTCCTCAGGTGGTCGTGCTAATACAAGGCCATTTGGAAACATGGCAATCAAGAGACTTTCTGGCAAATTGATCAATATTTCTCGGTCTAGTTCCATACGAGTTCCTCTCAAGTCGAGCTTTAACTTTTGCGGAATGGCGTCGTGATTGTCAAAGTCATCAAAGTCATCTTGAGATAATTGTTGTTGGGCTTGATAAATGACTTCTTCGTTGTTTAAAGTACTACCGTCTTCTGGTTCAGGCACCTGAGCAATAGGTGACTCTGAAGCCATAGTTAATCACACACGCACAAAAAAAAGAGAGGGAAAGAAAGTGTTGATTCGGTAAAATAGACCATCAATTTGTTCAACTCGTTTTTAAAATATAAAAAAGTTATTTGTACTACCCAAAGCCTATACTTTGCCCATTCAACATGTTTTGATCTGTCCGTTTTGGTTTCTTTATCAATTGAATTTCTATACTCAGTAATAATGACCCAATGTATCGCTCTGGGTTTGATCCTCGGCCCTCTTTTCTTACTTTCTTTTTATTTTGTTGCTGTTGTAAGATCAATATTATTATGAATACCATCTATGCGAAATATACAATTAGATGCTGTGTGACATTGAAATGCAAAATACAGTGTGTTCCTGCTGAAGGACTGCATCTCGCATATTTTATAAGCAGCAATTGGCGTTTAAGGTCGATCCTATTGCGCCTTTTCTTGTTTTTTCATATAATAATTATTTCATTGGATTGAGTCGATTGTATAGTTTTAAAGAAAGGAGTGGTGGGTCTCTTTTTCAATGATTAATCCGCATTTTATTAGTAACCAATACATTACTTTAAAAGGAAGAATCATTATACCAACAGACTATGAACAGTATAGCCATTGTCACTCTTATTTTATTCTTGCTGCTTAAATATCTATGTTGCATGAAATGGGAAAAATACTTGATTTGTCCATTTGTATACAGTTGTTACTAAGCGTTCTTTCAGTAACAGCCTGCACCTCTCTTTAATAATCGACCTTGAGCTTAAAATGCTTGACTCTATTAGAATGCTTGTGAATCTATGATGATAGTGACAAGATAAATTGCTGGTAACATCCTTTTATGCACCTTTGTACTACTTTTGTATTACATGCAGAAGGATGCTTGAACTCTTCTTTTACAAAGAACGCATAAGCGGGTATATGCAGCATTGCGTCTTTTCTTTTCGTTAGCAAAATCATGTATCAGCGCTTTAAAATATTTGCTATTGTTTTTTAAAGAAGAAAAATGTACAACTGCATTAGGTAGCTTGCTATTAGTCAGTTGAGTCTAAAGATAAATACTCGATTAATATAATGAAGACGTATCCCATGCCTCTTAATTAGCTAGGGTAAGAAAGGTTAAGCTGCGGGTATTTTTTGGTACAAGCCATTTAAAAATGTCTGGACCTTTAGACATCCATAAGCAAAATGGCAAAAAAATGATGAAACTCTTGCGCATAAACAGCAAAGCCTTCCACACGTTTAATTTACTACGCTTGAAAAGACATCCATGGCTTTGGAAATAAAGAACTATTGGTTGATATAAATGAAATAACGTTTATTAATCTGCGCAGTGCTTTGATGTAATCACTCGCAATTGAATAAAAACATAAAATAGGTATCGCCTTTGCTTTCTTCCACTCTATATAATCAATCATGGAAGTGTTGATCCATAACTTCAAAGTATAATTCGAAAGGATGACTCCTTTATTTCTTAGCACAAACAAGAAGTCATGTATCGGTGTTGCTGTTCTTTTGATCTGTGCTCAACAGGTGTATTCCTTCTTTAGAGTCCCCAAGAAGCTTCGACATATCCCTGCTGTTTCTGCCTACGCTATGGTGAAGTCTGCACTCAGAGGTCAAGCCCGTGTTGACTGTGAAAGAGAACTACTTTTACCTGTTTCTCACAAGGGAAATGGAATCTATCCCGTATGCTGATATAACTAACGATGATAACAGCTGATACTGACTGTTTTTTACTGTGCAGAACAAAGCTACAGTTTGGACTGTTCACATTGCCGACCGAGTTGCTGCCAAACAATTCTTAATGAGAACAGGCTCACATTTACAAGTTTTAAAAATTGTAATGACATTAACATTTCATTTTGAAAAAGACATTTTTCCGAAAGTACGACAACTAACCAACGCGCTTGGGAAAAGGGCACTTGTGACGAAATTTTTGGGCCAAGACAATATCCTCTTGACAAGCGGCCATCAATGGAAAAAACAGCGAGCAGTAAAGATTTCCAACTGTTAAGAACATATCAATAACTTCATTTTTGATAGTTAATGAACCCAGCTTTTCATCGATCAATGCCTATCAAAGCAATTGGCGAAGGTGTAAGAGTGCTTTTTTCTGTCATTGATAAAAAGAATGGCAATATCAATGCTACCACAAAGATGCAACATTTCACACTCGATGTTCTTGGGATTACAGCATTTGGTACGTCTAACAAAGGGATAGAAGACTGCTGCCCTCGCATTACTTTTACCTTAGGCTTCGATTTCAAGTCTTTGCAAGGAGACCCTAAAGGGTGGTCCAAAGCCTATCGACTAGTGAATAAGTACATGCTTGATCCTCTCGAATTTATGCTTACAAAATGGTCTTTTCTTCTTTGCCTTGATATTTCTGAAAAGAGAAGGGCTCATGTTGCTCTTGCCAAATTAAATGCTAAATTTGATGAGCTTGCCAGACAAAGACGCGCAGAATTAGAAAGCGGATCCCTTGATAATGTTCCTGAAAACGAAAAGGACCTGCTTACACTGATGCTCGAAGCCGAAAAGAGAGGAGAAGCTATTTTGACTGAAGAGCAACTGAGAGTAAGTTAATTTTTCTGCAGTTATACGGTTATATTAATACAAAATAGCACAACATCGCTGCTATTTTCTTGGCTGGACATGAAACCATTTCTAGTACCTTGTCACTCTGCTTGTATAATCTGGCTAAGTACAAAGCAAACTGCATAAATGATAACGAAGCTATATACTAATCACTCGGGCTATTAGCATGTGCAAGTCAAGCTCAGAAAAGAAGTTATTGAGATCTTGGGTAATGAGCCAGTAGACGTTACGCCTACGTTGGAAGAACTAAAGAAAATGGAATACTTGAATATGGTCATTAAGGAGGTAAATAATGAACCCGGGATTGAGTTTATTTTAACAGTTTCCACAGAATCTTCGCTTATATGGGCCATCTGATACAATCATTCCTAGAGAAGCAACCAAAGATTTCAATCTGGTAGGAACTTTTATACCCAAGGGAGCATTACTCAACCTTGACATTGGCATTATGCATCGCAACCCCCATGACCGGAAAAACCTAGAAGAGTTTATTCCTGAACGTTTTGGACCTAATGGAATACAAGTAGACTATAACGGTTTTACCTATTTGCCCTTCAGCAATGGCTCGCGTCAATGCATTGGCATGAATTTTAGTTTGGTTGAGCAGCGAATTTTCTTGGCTATGTCAGGAAATTTATTAGATGTTGCTTAAAAAAAAAAAAAAAAAAAAAAAAAAAAAGACATTCATCTATTTTGTAGTGAAGAAGTACGAAATCGAGATTGCAAAGGATTCTATTCATTACGATCATCTTGTGTTTGACCGTGTTCGAACAAAATCCCCTGAATCCCTTTAGCTTACATTTAAGCGATGTTATTAAGTTTTTTAAATAAAAAAATGGCATTCTGTTTTTGTTTTTGTAGTTATGCATAACCAACACACCTCCTGCTTCTCCCCCCTTTTTAGCAACAGTCATGCTTGATTACGACCTTCTGATAGACTAATTTTGGTCGGTGTTTATTTTTTCCAATAAAAGATAATGAAGGTTGATTGGCTGATATTAATGGAATAACCTTTAAACGAGTCGTTCTTTTTGGGGAAAACTTGGCACCTGAAAAACATATTTACCGATCACTATATCCAATCAAAGCTGTCAGTCTTTAATGCATAAATAAACTAAGAGAATAAAGAGGGGAGCATTGCATTTTTTCCCTATATTTATCTATGGACATCATAAATCACAACTACAAGATATTGTTTGAAAGAATTGCTCCTTTCCTTCAAAAGAGGGTCAAGAAGTCATATATCGGTGTTGCTGTTCTTTTGATCTGTGCTCAACAGGTGTATTCCTTCTTTAGAGTCCCCAAGAAGCTTCGACATATCCCTGCTGTTTCTGCCTACGCTATGGTGAAGTCTGCACTCAGAGGTCAAGCCCGTGTTGACTGTGAAAGAGAACTACTTTTACCTGTTTCTCACAAAGGCAACGGAATCTATCTCGTATGTTCATATACCCACTGATCATTGATAAATAATAACTAGTACTGACAACCTTTTTTCTAATCGTGTAGAATAAAGTTCCTGTTACTTGGACAGTCTACGTTGCTGATCCAGTTGCTGCCAAGCAGTTGCTGATGAAAACAGGTTTGTCGCTACAATCCCATAAGGTGTATTATCCTATTCATCTTTTTCAATTAGATATCTTTCCTAAAACCCATAAAACACTCAAAGCAATTGGAAAAACAGGATTTATTGTTAATTTTCTAGGTTACGATAATATCGTAATGTCAAATGGACATGCATGGAAAAAGCAACGATCAGTAAGTTGGCATTTGTTTTGATAAAGAACTCACAAAGATAACATAATCTTTGATAGTTAATGAACCCAGTCTTTCATCGGTCAATGCCGATCAAAGCAATGGGCGAAGGAGTCAAGGCACTCTTTTCCATCATTGATAGGGAGAACGGTACTATTAACGTCACTAATAAAATGCAAGAATTCACACTTGATGTTCTTGGTATTACAACATTTGGTATGTTCTACAACAAGAAATAAGCATCAGTTTGGTTGATATCTTTTTATATAGGCTTTGATTTCAAATCTATGGAAGGTGATCCCGAGAAGTGGGGTGAGGTGTATCATCTTGTGAATAAACAGCTGATTGATCCAATCGAGTTTATATTTTCCAAATGTGCTCCTCTTTTACGTCTCATTCTTCCCGAGAAAAGAAGAGCTCATGTTGCTCTTGCCAAATTAAATGCTAAATTTGATGAGCTTGCCAGACAAAGACGCGCAGAATTAGAAAGCGGATCCCTTGATAATGTTCCTGAAAACGAAAAGGACCTGCTTACACTGATGCTCGAAGCCGAAAAGAGAGGAGAAGCTATTTTGACTGAAGAGCAACTGAGAGTAAGTTAATTTTCTTTAATTATACGCCATTACTAACACAAAGTAGCACAACATTGCTGTTATATTCTTGGCCGGTAATTAATATATCTTTACTAAGAAAGCAAAGAAAAAGAACTAATATTGTTGACATTAGGTCATGAGACCACCGCAAACACTCTGGCGTTTTGTTTGTATAATCTCGCAAAATACAAGGTACGCTGCATATATAATAACATGGCTGCATATCTAATCACTTGAGTTATTAGCATGTGCAAGACAAGCTCAGAAAAGAAGTTATTGAGATCTTGGGTAATGAGCCAGTAGACGTCACGCCTACGTTAGAGGAATTGAAGAAAATGGAATACTTGAATATGGTCATTAAGGAGGTAAATAATGAACCCGGGATTAAGCTTATGATGTGTAACAATTTCTGTAGAATCTTCGTCTAAACGGACCTGCTGATACAGTCCTTCCGAGAGAAGCGGCTGAAGACGTCACCCTCGCAGGAACTTTTATACCCAAAGGAACATTACTCAACCTTGACATCGGTAGTATTCACCGTGACCCACGTGTCTGGAAAAATCCCGAGGAGTTTATTCCTGAGCGCTTTGGACCTAATGGGGAACAAGGAGATCATACAGGCTTCACATGGATACCTTTCAGTAGCGGTTCTCGTCAATGTATTGGCATGAACTTTAGCTTGGCAGAGCAACGAATTTTCTTGGCTATGACACGTAAGTTTCAAACAGACACTGCATAGCACGTCTTTTTAACATTGTTTCTTGTAGTGAAGAAGTACGAAATTGAAATTCCAAAGGATTCGATTCATTCTGATCACCTTGTGTTTGATCAAGTTCGTACCAGATCTCCCGCAAACCTTGAGCTTACATTTAAACGACGTTATTAAGCTTTATAAATAAAGAAATGTCATTTCTATTATTATAATGTATATTCATTAAATGTCATACTCTTAGTATTACAACATATGAACTTCATAGATTTGTGCGCATGTGTGGATGCTTAACCAGGATACGCTCTTTACCACAAACGGGTTAATTGTTAAAATGTTATTTTTGTCTGATAGTAAAGCTGAAACTCCAAGTTATGCCGGCTATTTTTTTTGTCTGCTATTCATTTAAGCTCAGACAATGAACCTTTCTCTGTTTTATGTGTGCACTCAAGCTGTGTTTTCTTTAGAATTATGTCTGAGGATTTTCAACCTTACCGTCTTGACACTGAATATACAGAAGAAATAGAGCAGCTTGTCGAACTACAAAGACGTCATACAGAAACACGCAAAGCTCATATTGAAAATATTATAGTCGACGAGGATGACGACAGTTTTTCAGTTCATGAGAAACACCCTCGATTGAATGCACCACCAGTGCCTGATTTCCGCTATGAACAACAGGTAGAAAAGACAATCAAGAGTCTAAGGGACAAGGGTACTTCTCCAATTGGTATATTTTGGACTATTGTAATTCAAGATCAGATCATCCTTCCGTTCGTCAGTGGATTTGCCTGGTGTATCTGTTCTAATGCCTGGAAATGGTATCGAACAAGAGGTGTCGTCAATAAACAAACCCCTAAAAGAACCATGGGATTCTTCCGTGGCCTTCAACACGGTATTACAGAATGGACAAAGTAAGGAGAGGGGGGAGGAGAAAAAAGAGGGGGCAAATACAGGTTTATTAATGATTTTATGCTTAGGTCAGTCTATAATGTGATTATCAGCAGCACTACTTCCACTATCCAATAAATGAATGCTGAATTTTCAAAATGTATTGTTTTTCTCGACCAGCACGACGTTGTAATATGATATCTGCATTCATCTTGTATGTATTTCTCATGATCTCTACTACGTCATTAGGCTTATTTTCGTTGATTAGCAGTAAATAAAACACGCCTTGAGGCGACAATAAGTCCTTTTTAAGAGTTAATAAAGAACCCTTCTCAAAAGCGTCATTCTTACTTTAACCAAGGGCAGTAACTCATCAATGACCTCTCTCCCATCAATTCCTCCGGCCCAAGCAGCTTCAATGCCCATACTCCCCACCTCTTCATGCGTCGTCACGACATAAGGGGGGTTGAAGCAGAGAATATCTATACTATTCTTGAATCGTGGTAACAGTCCTTGAACAAGTGAGGTATTAATAGGTTCAACTGATTTAACCTTGTTGCGTACTGCTGTTTCTCGTGTTATTTTGCATGCATATGAATTGATATCCGTTGTGAAAAAGACTGGGAAAAGTTTTACTGCTGCTCCCATAGTTGATAACTCTCTTTGTTACCTGCATTCGTATCGCCTACTATTTTAGCAAGCAGAGTAGTAACACAACCAGAGCCTGATCTTTTTAATGAAAAGAGTATTAACATTTCAACCAAGCTTGTATTAATGTGAATTATACCCAATCTCTAAACAGAATCTAGGTTTCATTTGCAAGATCAGCTTCTCGTCCTGTTCAAGAGCGTCTAATAATAAAAATGTATCTTCTATAAATAGTTTGTTGTTTAGTCTAAGAATAAACATGTGCATATGTTAAAGACCTGCAGGTTCATACACTCTTTCATAGTCTTGCTTTTTCAAGTGAGATAAATCGGGAGTTGGTATCATTTTAAAAAAAAAAAAAAAAAAATTAAAAAAATGCCTGAAAATGTTGTCAGTTTCGGTATCACGATTTTATACTGCTTCCTCGCTTAATTCGGGAAATCTCTAAATATAAAAAACAGGCAGCATATGAAATTCATTGTTTATTTTCTCTCTCTCTCTCTCTCTCTCTCTCTCTGTTTTATTATCAAAAGACAATATGACAAAGTCAATAACCGAAGATTTAAGAATTCAAGGCTATAATGCCTTACTCACACCTGTGTATGTCAAAGAAGAGTTTCCTATGGTAAGTATATATGTATATAAATAGTGACGATCAGGGCCGATGATTCATCTATTGGCTTAGACTCAACGATCCATGGAAACAGTGACGAAGGCTAGAAAAGAGATACAGAATATCATTGCTAAAAAGGACGACAGAGTCTTTGTGATTGTTGGTCCTTGCTCAATTCATGATACAGAAGCAGCAAAGGAATATGGTACCTTTTCTTTCTTTCTCGGTTTCTTTATTGTAACACTTTTATATAGCCGAGTTATTATTAGATGCAAAGAAAAAGTATGAAAATGAACTCGTTATTATCATGCGCGCCTATTTCGAAAAGCCTAGAACAACGGTGGGTTGGAAAGGATTGATCAATGACCCTGATATTGACGGAAGGTAATTGATAATTTCCTATCTTGTTTTTACACCATAATAACCCCCATTTACTAGTTTTAATATCAACAAGGGCTTGAGAATTGGTCGTGGCTTACTTACCAAGCTTACTGATATGGGAATGCCAGTCTCAGTCGAACTGCTCGACACAATCTCTCCTCAATACATGGCTGATCTTATCTCTTGGGGTGCCATTGGTGCTCGTACAACCGAATCTCAACTCCACAGAGAGTTAGCCAGTGGTGTCTCTTTTCCTGTCGGTTTCAAGAACGGCACGGACGGAAACCTCCGAATTGCCATTGACGGTATTGGTGCTGCTGCAGCACCACACCATTTCTTGGGAATCAACAACTTGGGTACGATCTGCATCACACATACCACCGGAAATCCAGACTGTCATGTTATTCTACGTGGTGGTAACAAGGGGCCTAATTATGAGTCTGTTTATGTGAAAGAAGCTAAAGAGATGCTCCAAAAGGCCGGTTTACCTGCTGCTGTTATGATCGATTGCTCTCATGGAAACTCAAACAAGGATCATAGAAACCAGCCAAAGGTTGCTCAGGTTATTGCTGATCAGATCGCCCAAGGCGAGGATGCACTCGTAGGTGTCATGATCGAATCTCATCTTAGAGAAGGTAGACAGAATGTACCTGAAGAAGGTCCCTGTGCCCTCGAATACGGTGTGTCCATCACAGATGGTTGTATCAACTGGCAAGATACAGAAGCAGTCTTACATAATCTGGCACAAGCTGTTCAAGCAAGAAGACATGGTAGAAAAAAAGAACAATGAATGAAATAAATATGTGCGTGTGTGTTAACTAAAAAAAATGAACCTGGCGCGCTATAAAATGAAATGCATATCTTTATTATTATAAATGGGTTTTAAGCACCGTCATTTGAAACAACTCGGTCTACAAGGGGTTGAATGTCTTTAATCTTTTCCATAAACACGTCCAGTGCAGATAGGAAAATTTGTTCGGCTGGAATAACACCTGATGTTTCGACTTTGACTATTATAATGGTTATATACAAAGTTTATCTTTGGGAGGTATAAACTTACATATAAAGTGATCACGAACACGAGTCAATCGAACCTTATTTGCAAATTTATCATGTCTTAATACTTCTCTGCTCACTGTGTCTTTACGAGCATTGACCACCTTGGCTGTCTTTACACCATTTACTTTCACAACTTCTACAACACCATCAACAAAGCAGTTTTTGAATTCTTCAGCATCTTCGCCTGTGATGGGCTCCAAAATGGTAATTTCTGGGAGTAATCGATAGGATGCTGTAGCCACAGGTGACCATTTGGCATGTTCCTTTCCAATACCCTTTTGACAATGTAACTCCATATCTATTTCTTGACCAGGTCTAAGTTTAGCAATCACAATATCGTCATGAACAGGTCTGGGTGGGTTATTGGCAAATCGTTCTTCTTGGTTGCCCTTGGGTTCCCAAACCAAGTCTCTAGAATAGACTGATCAATAGATTATGAATCATGTTCCATGGTTGTATATTCTCTTTAATTTACCATAACCATTAATATATTTCTTATGAGGATCAGTTTCATCAGCTGAGGCTTCGGGGTTATTTTCACATTTCTTCTTGAGCTTGAAGACAAGTGTGTTAAGATCAGTAGGTCCTCCTTCTTCAGTCATGTAATCAAATTCGTTAGGGTCTGCTAAAATAGGAATCAAACCTAGACGGTGGGCGAGTACTTCATCATGAATAATAGAGGTGTTGTTCATCACATATACTTTTTCAATAGCCATTGTAGGAACCTATTGCATACGTATATCAATAAGTATATTCACCATGCCTTATTTCTTTTTTTTTTTTTTTTACTTCTGCAATCATTATTCTACGGAAAGCATTGGCAATGCTGGCATCAATACCAATCAGATCAAATTCGACGCTGTGTTTCGATAAGCGTTGAATCTTGACTTTAAAGTTCTATTGAAGCTCAAGATAAATAACAGGACACATAAAGCAATGTCTTTTTTTACCTGCTTGAATTTTTCAAGGTCGAAACTATTGTCAATACCTGGATATTGATGAGGATAATCGCTTCCACTTGCCTATTAGATTGAGTCAGAATACAGTCAACAGAATAAAAATGCATAAACTTACACTATACACTCTATCTTTTTCAATTATAACACGAGTACGTAAGAGTTCGACATTCTCTGGAAGGCTGGAATCTGTCATTTTATTATATACAAGCTCAATAGACACAAACACTTGTCCTTTTTTTTTGGACTTAAAAAAAGAAAAAATCAAGACTGTTTATTTTAATAGTCACAGCAGGTAACAATAAGCTTCATTTCAATTTTTTCTGTGGAAGCTTTCTTTTCAAAGTGAGAGATATGCTTCTGTGAAAAAAAATGATTCATAAACTATCTTTCCAATGTCTGAATGTGAATCTTCATTGAAGAAGAATTCTTGTATGCTTATATCTTGATTCAGAGATCAGATATCTTGCTACCAAGAATATTTTGTAGGACAAGCCTTGGCATCTTCAGATATATAAGAGCACACCAAATACTCGTCTTTGTTTCATTTCTTTTTCACAATTGAACCAGAAATCATAGATAATGAACATTCAGTTCTTGTTTGAAAAATGGGAAAAGTTCTGATCGTCGACAAGTATGGTAGACCTGAACCAATAGATTATATTGTTGATCGAAGTAAATCACTTCCGATACCAGGTCGGCCAACAGGGAATTTGAGAAAACTCTTTCGGCAATATGGCTCTGACGGTTCTTGCAAAGGACAAATATGTGGGTATAGGCAGCCAATTCGTGGATATACGATTCAATGGGAAGAGTCTGATACTTGAGGATCATGCCGCGGATGATGACTTGATAAGACCTGAGCAACTGGGTAGCATTGGTGCTTGTTGTATTCAGCTTTAGTGTTATCGGAAAAAGGCTATTAAGTCTATGAATTGCGAATTACATGTTTTATAAAAAGTAAAGAGTATTATGAAATAAGACATATGTACGCTTTATAAAGAGAGAGAATCCATGACTGCTGCTGATATTTAATGTCGTCAGCATGATCATTTATGCTTACATTATTGTTAGCAGTACTATTATTCTCAGTAGATGCGATGGAGGAATGTAAGGTAGAATGCATGCTCTACTGTAAGATTGTAAAGTATTATAATGATTTCATCAAACACATCAGAGTGTCTTTATCGAATACTTGTTGAGAACGTTATTGTTATGACATTTTCTAAACTCCCTCACACAACATTTGTGTGATTTATAAGCTTATCATTGGCTATTTCTGCTTCTTTGCCTAGTCGACAATAGCAAAGTTTGACGATTGATAGTACGGCTATACCATTTATCATGCAAAGGTAGTACGGATAACTCAAAGTATTACGAGGATGGGAAAAAGTCTCCAATAGAATGTTGGCCCTCAATTAATGGATTTCCTGTATCCAAGAAGCATAATTTTACTGTATAACCAAATGGCAGATTAATTTTTGGTATCTTTGCTATTATTAATATGTCATTCGACCATGAAGCCCTGCTTCTTGCATACAAGGCATCCATTCATTGGGGTTTGAAAACCGCTGGACATTGATTTTTAAGCAACGGTCTAAAGAATCTTCTTACCCTAAAATGTCAACTGGCTGACGTTTTTCTTATTCCTAAAATGGATGCATAACCCCACAGCTTACTTTGAAGGAAACAGATACACGTAAGCAAACTGGTCTTTGTCTTTTATAAAAGACGACGCATTCATTCAGTCTTTGCTGTTTGTAAGTTCTCTATCTCTTTCTTTCTCTTCATTATTTCAAATGTCTAAAAACGATACATTTACTGGTTGGGCATCCGTTGGCAAGGACAAGCCTCTTGTGCAAATGCAATTCCCTCTCAAGGCATGGGATGACAACAGTGTCGAAATGGATATCACTCACTGTGGTATCTGTGGTAGTGATGTACACACTATAGGTATATAGAGAAAAGGCAGTGCCTTATATATCAATGTCTAATATCCTTTGCCACCACATAGACTCCGGCTGGGGGCCCACTGATTACCCATGCGTTGCTGGTCATGAAATTGCAGGTGTTGTTACAAGAGTAGGAAAGAATGTGACAAGGGTCAAAGTTGGTGATCGTGCTGGTTTAGGTCCTGTCTGTGGCTCATGTAAGCAATGCCATACTTGCAGTAACGGAGAGGAAAATGTGTGCATGAACGGAATTGTTCTGACCTACAACAGTCATTGGTCAACTGGTGAAAAAACCTACGGTGGCTATGCTGACAAGTGGCGTGGCGACGAAACATTTGTTTGCAAGATCCCAGATAATGTTAGCAATGAAAATGCTTCCTCCTTTATGTGTGGAGGCGTAACAACTTATGCTCCTCTTAGACGATGGAATGTCGGCCCTGGCTCTACCTTGGGTGTTTTAGGTATTGGTGGTCTTGGCCACTTTGCAGTCATGTTTGGTAAAGCATTAGGTGCCACTGTGATTGCTCTATCATCCAGCAATAGAAAGCGCGATGTTGCTCTTGAGCTAGGCTGCGATGATTATGTTGTCACAAGCAATGAAGAGGAAATGGCAAAATATGCAAACAAGTTGACACATATCATTTGTACTGGTGTAGGAGAAGACTTCAAGTGGGAAACATACTTTAATCTCTTGGTTCCTAATGGTATTTCATTAATGTGAACGCTCCTGAATTCTCATATCCACCAATTCCACTCTTCGGTCAAATCTTTAAGCAAATCGCTATCGTTGCCTCTGCTGGTGGAAGTGTCAAGGACACAGAGGATATGCTTCAACTTATCTCTGAGAAAAACCTCAAGGCATGGTATAAGAAATACCCAATGTCAGAAGTTAACAAGGCTATTGAAGACTTCAGGGCTGGGTTACCCAGATTTAGATTTGTCTTGGAAAATTAAATAGCTGAAATAAACAATTTTTTAATCAATTTCGTCACCTTCTACAATGGAAATAATACAAGAAATGCTTGTATAATGGAGAGAGGCACTCTATGTATTTCTAAAGAGAATATTGATCACGTCTTTTTTTTTTTTTTCTATTAAGTTATTGAAGAGCAAGCTTTTACAACAATGTAAACTGAACTTGAAAATGCGCAAGTTTATTCCAGATAAAACCTGGATGCAGACTGAGATGAAAAGGACATATTTTTATGTTCTACAAACATGAGCATTGCTGGAAGAAGTTTATAAAATACTTTATCAATCACAGGAAGCACAAGTCAAGAAGCATTACTTGATAAGCTATTGTGTATTTATCTTTTTTAAAGGCAGCGAAAAGCATCTCTTGCTGTTGTCAACCCATTTGGTAAGACATGGATGAGAATAAACTCGTATAAAAAGGTCCTCATGGTCCAGTGTCATACAGTCATACAATGTGACAAAACTCTTTTGTGGATGTAACATTGATATAATAGGACAACATAAAGAAAGAAAATAAGCTCCTCTTTCCTCCCCTTTTTTCTTTTTCACTCTAAATATCAAAAATAGGTAGGCCTATGCTCCTTTTTGTCTTTTAAAGAATGGGAAACTGCTTCACAAAACAACAGCTTACTGAGCATGAAAACAATCACAGAGACGGGGAAGGAGAATATTTTAGCACGACAATGATAGATACAAATATTGCCAAAGTAATCAACTCGGAAGATATAACATTGCCTACGAAAAGAGAGTTTCATCAGATAGAATCATCTACTTATTGGTTACCCAAGGATGATGATGAACAGATGAGACTTACAGGGGTAAAGAAATCAGTTAAACACCTTATTGTCTTTCTAACTAGAATGATAGCAACACTTTGCATTTAAAGACATGTTTGGAGGGTAATGCAGCATGAAAAAGAAAAACTTTTGTTACTTATTCTTTTATAGAAATATACTACGAAGCGTAACTGAAATTCTTGATTTAACGCAAGAATTATCTGTGCTTGACGTAGGATGTGGTCCAGGTGTATGGAGTATGGTAAGAATATAAAGACTTGATCCCAAGGAACGACAGCCCATAGTAGCACTAACAAACTATCAAAGGATATGATTACTGACTATCCAAATTGCCGTTATGAAGGCTGTGACATGGTGGATGTTGTGAGTCAGAAACCTATGCCTAAACAATTTACTTTCAATATTGGAAATGTATTAGATGGGCTACCATATCCAGACAACACTTTTGATCTTGTTCACTTGAGGCTTTTTACCTTGGCATTGCAATATGACGAATGGCCAGGAGTGATTAAAGAGTTGCTGCGTGTGATTAAGCCAGGAGGATTAGTACAGATAATGGAGGCAGATATAGAGGTACATGTCACCACAGAAAGATTTGTTATTTTTCCTTTACCTTTTTGTTAACTTTATGAAATATCAAGACACCAAAAGAAAACAAGGATGCTTTCTGTAAGGCAATGACAGCATGTAAGTTCTTATTAAAGAGATGCTACTCTGAGTCATTAATGCCATTTTATAGTAACTACTGTAGCCAAACAAAGACATCAGAATCCTCGAATTGGTAAAGAATTAGAAAGATTGCTCAGAGAAGCCGGTAATACCAAGATTGTTGAAACAAAGTCTGCTTATGTCGATACAAGTAAAGTTTAGATTATGATGATCAATATACTGTATATATAATATCGTTATTGACTATTGGTCTGACTAGCCACTAAAAGCGACACAGCCAAAAGAATTGCTTGGGCTTGGTTGGAGTTGTTGAAAGGAGCAATGCCATCGCTTGCACCCGTCTTGGAGCTTAAGAATCATGAGGAGCAACAAAAGTTTTTGAAAGAAGTCAAGCATTGTATGGCCACTACATGTGGTGGTTTCCTTATGGATGCAGTAATTGCTCAAAAATTGTAAGATTGTAGAATATTTGACAGCTAAAATAAACAACTTTTAATATCAAAAGGCGTCTTCAAATTTTCGTAATAAGAAAAAGAAATAATAAATAACAAAAGTAATCTTGCCAGAGCATATCAAAAATATTTATTTTTTGTTGGTTACCGTACTTTATCGAAATATGAATTCTATCGTGCTACACCTGCCCACCAAGGATTATGATCCACAGAGAAAAAATAAGGGCATATATGACGTGTTTATATAACATTATAATACTTTATAATCTTATCAAACTTGCATTCTACCTCCCATTCCATTATCGCAGTAGATGAAGAGTACTAACACGCTATAGGAAATGGTTAGTCCGAATCTGACGATTTCTTCGCAAGTCTAAACATCTCTAACAGATCTAACCATTTCTGCTAATTCTAGTATTAATTTACTGTAAATATAATTGGTCATCAACGACTACTAATAAAATTTTCTCTTACTCGTCAAATAAAAGACGAATATAAGTTCGAGGCAGGTAAGCAGCTCAACGCCGTCGATCCTCGTGGAAAACTTTGGCCCGTCGAGCTTATGGAGGAAATAACAGTTCCTTACATACCCTTACGCGCCTGCTCTGGTTCTTGGGGACGTCAATTTGCTGATTCGATAATACTGGCCACGCGAGAGAAAAAACAAGTATTCCAATGAGCCCATTAGTATGCAAGATAGCTCCAATAATATCAAAAAGTTAACAACTAATAATTTCAAAGCAGAAAATGAACCTAAAGCAGGTAATGCATCCGAAGAGGATGGCCCATGCCATTCGCTTGCTCCTACAAACGCGCCATCTGAAGATAGTGGCAGCAGTGAGGAGAGGTAAGTTACAACAAACGAATATCTAATAACAACACGTTGCAACTTTGCTTACATATATTTTTATAGTGATGGTAGCTCTTTAGACATAACAAACATATTTCCGCAAGTTACCTACGGCAACAAACGAAGCAGTGATAATAAAGATACTTTATCAGCCGTTTTATTAATATATAGTAGTATTGATTCATTAGTTCAATATAGATAAGCGAAAGATCAAAAGAAGAATGACACGTAAAAGGAATTAGTTTTTTATTATTATTATTTATAAGTTCTAATATAAATAAAGCAGAAGATAATAAGCGAGTTTCTATTGTATTTAAGCTATTATATATAATGCGTATGAAGTAATAATAGTAGCAAAAGGGTAGGGGAAATGCTGAACCTTGTTTTTTTTTTTTTTTTTATTTTTTTTTTTTTTTTTTTTTTTTGGTTATAAAAATTTTTATAATCGGTAAAAATTTTTATATTTCAAATAAAAATTTATAAATTTTTA
>JAMYHX010000337.1:0-46922 GCA_025529335.1 Rhizopus sp. PT2906
AATAATTTTTTTATTTTATGACAACATTTTATAAAATTAATGTCAATAATTAATAAAAATACAGTATATGGAAGACCCTAGAAACAGCGGCGCCTAAAGCACTCATATGTCTGCTTCAAAATCTCTTTGATGAAGTACACATCGAGGTTCTGCTTAACAACGTCAACTCTTTTCGTTTTACTCCTATTATCGGTGTTCTTCAGGGATCTATCCTTTTGCCTTTCTTATACTCCATTTACATCAACGAACTTCCCAAGCTGCTTCGGTCACATCAATTATCGCAAGACGTCTCCCCGATTCAATTGGCCCCGTTTATCAACTGCCTTTTGTATGCAGACGATGTCGTGCTCATTGCTGACAAAGACCATATGAGTAGTTGGCTACAAATATGCGAAACCCATAGTTACAATCTCGGCTATCGATGGAATCCAAGTAAATGTGTAGTCCTGAACTCGGCGGATCATTCACTCACTTACTATCTTTATGGGGACCCGCTCCCGGTTCGATCTTCCTTTCTTTATCTTGGAGTTCCCATCCGCCCCGGTGGCTACCTACATACCTTTGAGTTTATTACAAACAATATAAACAAACCACTGGCGACTATGAATCAGTTAGCTATGATCGGACTTAAGCCCGACGGTTTCGGCCAATTACTCGCCACTCGCTTTTATAAGCAAATAGTTCGAGCATAATTAGAGTACGATCTCGCTACCAGTAAGGTTACTTCTCTTTTGTCGGACAAATTAGAGGATGCACAAAATACGTGCTTACGCAGAATCTTTGGTGGTTCATCCAGGTCCTCTATAAAAGTAATGCTACAGCTAACAAAGTTGCCTACTATGACAGAATGTGTACATATTCTTCAAGCACAATTCCTCTTACGATCCTTGTCACTACCGGATGACACTCTTCTGGCATGCCTATTGCTACATATACGCCTCTCGAAAAGTCATTCCAAGGGGTATACTATACCAAAAACTCCGCTGTGGAAACGAAGTACGCAATACATTAACTGCTTAGACAAACGGCTACTAAAGAAACTACGCTTACAATACCTTCAAGACAATTTGGAGCAACGACGTGCTGCGTGTAACTCTGGTCTCCTTTCGCTATGTAGTTCTAAAATTTCTTTGGACCCAATTCTCTGGTTACCGATGTCAAGAATAGACAGAAACCGTTGCGTACACTGGCGTCTTGGTTGGTTGCCCGGCTATAAAACCGTCCCTTGTGCTCATCATCCGTCAGAATTCTTTACAAAACAACATGTCATCTACTGCCTCAACATGCATCGCCGGCTGCAGATACCGGAGACTACCACTGATCCTCTGTCTTTTCTTTTAAATCGACTGCCCAACTTCAAACCGCGTTCCAGGCAGGCAAAACTATTTTGATCGTCCAAGTGGCCTATACTTTGCTCTATTTTACAAGAGATGAACTATCTCTATCACAAGAAGGTGCCGCTACAACCTGCCAACCCCGGGAAGTCATTGATTGACTGGCTATATAGATCCCGCCAAAAGTGCTATTAACGCTTGTTCCGCTATCCTTACCGCCAAAGCATTTTTACTCTCGTACCCAGAAGGGTTTTTAGCTACCTGCACCACCTAGAACTGGCCAGGGCAATACGATGTTGTAAAACATCACGTATCCATTTTGGTTTTATTATTTATAAAAAAAATCTGTTTAATCGTAAGAGAACCATCTTTGGCAGTAGTAATACGAGTGCACGAAGAGGTCATGTCTTCGTATCACTCGATGTTCTTATAAATTATAAAGAAAATAATTTTAATAAAAAGACCCTTTATCTTTTTCTCGTATTTTGAAATCTATTGTAACTCCAAAAGGACATAGAGTTTTAGCTATAATCAAGGAGACCAAAATAGCGAAGAATTTCGAAGTTCAAACAGGTATAAGTCCCCTACAGCACCTCTCCGTATACGGACATTAATAAAAAGAGTACACTCTGGGAAACACACTATACCAGTTTGCAAATGGTCTCACTAAATCACAGGCTCTGGACGTCCTGGAAGAGGAAGCTGTGAAGAAAATCAGCTCAAAAGAAAACTAGCCGATTGTTCCTCTTCCAACACGGCAAAAAAAAAAAAAAAAAAAAAAAAAACTATCAATCACCGATCAATTAACTAGTTTGAACATGATTTATCTTTGGCAACAATTTTAAAAGAAACAGAGCACAATGATGTTCATTTGGCTTGGCCATCTTGAGTCGCTAGTGGCAAGTGGTCTCAGAGGAAAGAATAATCCATCCTTTCCCTGAGTTCAGTCTGAAAAATCTGCCTACAAATATGACTTTACCCAAAACAACCATCATCAACCAAATTTTTCATTCCTTTCATTTCATGTAGTAAACTACTTTGTTAATTCATTAAAAATTGTTTCTTAAACCAATATGCATCCTACTGCCGCTGCTTCTTTGATGAAAGAGATATTCAAATTATGCTTACAAAGAAAGACACACCGGTCGTAACATTATAGTTTAATTGTAAAATGTCGTTTTATACAAAGGCCCTTTTTGCACAATGTTAATAGTTAAGTGTTCAATACTCAGTTAATGAATAAATGCTCAAGAGCTATTATTGATATGTCTAATTTGATATTCACCATTGGATTCTAAATGCACCTCAGTGTGATGATACTTGATAATACTTGGTTGATGAGTCACACTGATAATGGTTACGCCTGATTCTAATAGTAAACGATAAAGATGCTCTGCAGATTCTTCATCCATTGCATTTGTAGCTTCATCAAGTACTAAAAAAAAAAGTTTAAATCTTAATGTATATATGTGCTATATGATGTACTTGCCTACAAAACGAGGATTTGCATAAAAAATACGAGCAAAGACAAGTTTTTGCTGCTCACCAGGAGACAGCATCTTGTACCATTCTTGTCCATAGCATGTATCAAATGACTCCAGCATACCAGCAAGGTGGCTCAGGCGTACCTTTTCTAGATTACTCAAAATCGACTCATCTGTGCCTATAAAAGAAAACAGTTGAATTCGATTCGTTTCTTTTTATAACTTCAGGTACTTACATTGGCTAGAAGGGTATCCAAGTTGATTTCGTAATGATCCTTCAACCAGATACGGTATCTGTGGCAAGAACAAGATATCTTTGGGCACACGGACTGTTCCTTCAGATGATGGCCATAAACCTGCCAGGGCACGCAATATAGACGTTTTTCCTCTTCCTAAAGAAACAGTTAATGTAAGATATTGATTCTTTCCCATTTTTCTTTCTTACCATTAGATCCTGTAAAGACTACATGGTGTTTAGGTTGAATGGTCATACAAAGGTCACGTACAATGAGCTTTCTTGAGGGGGAGTACAACGTAACGTGATCAAATTCGATATGATCACACCCATTATCAAAGTGATGAGGATGATCTATTTCTACATTTTCCAGATTCTCGACTACTTGGTCCAAGGCTTCTAGTAGTTCACCTATACGAGCAGTATAACCAGCAAGATCTGAAAGCTTGGTGGATTGTTGAAGGATGGTTGAGAATAAAAAGATGAGATACATTATAACAAATGAGCTCTTTTTTTTTTTTTTAAATGGATTAGATATCTAGTTTATGTTTGCACTTTTTTTTCGGTACCTGACTGATAATCGAACTGAGCTCACCAGCATCTTTTCCATCCAAAGCTCCAGTAAAGATTGGGATGGCTACAAGAAAGTAACTGATGATGGACCCCAAATAAGAGAAACTTTCATTAGCCACTAAAATAAAGCAATCAACATTATTTACACAGTGCGACAAATTGTACTCCTTACTATTCAAAAATAAGCCATTGTTCACAATGGAGCGTTGATAGGTTAACAAAGTGTTCAAGCTCTGATTTGCTCTATCATGCTCTTCTTTTTCTCCATCACAAAAGGCAATTGATTCAACATATTGTCGTAGTCTGACGTGTAAGTATCTTTTCTTGAGGAAGTTAGAGATACATCATCATCATCCGATAGATCTTACCGAAAGTTTCCTTCTTGAAGTTCCTTGTAGAATACAGCGTTTACTATGGGTTGTATCAACCTACGACTTAATAATGATCCAATCAAGAAATAGACAAGCACAGCCAGTGGACCAAAGAAGCCAGTGACTATCCAACATTTGTATGTATAATAAATGGCCATAAGAGGTGCAATGATCAGATTTGTGATAATCTGTTGCAAGGTCTCTGCGAATTTATCCACATCCTGAGTGATACGTTGATCACTTGAGAGAGGAGGACGATATTAGTTACCCAGCATAAATATAGAGGAAGTTACTTTACGGATTGTCTACATATTGATTCATCAATAGATTATAAACCATCTTTGATTTGATATATCGATGTTGCAAGTGTACAGTGAGTAATCGTCTGGTCTTGATAGCAAAAAGTTCTCCCATGAATTTCAATAAGCTTTTACACTGATAAAAGAGAGTCATGAGATCCTTGTGCTCTTTGATAAAATACAAAACTTACAGTAGCGACTGCAAAGACGAGAAGTAGACAGGTAGGAATATATCGAATAAATCCAGCAAGATCTCGAGAGGTAAGGATTGTATAGAAATTGCTTGGTATCAGACCAACAAAATAAACGATTATTTCATATCCAATACCAATACACACAAAGGTAATATATAACCAAAACACACTGTGCTTACGGGCTTCCTTTGTCGTAGACCATGCTCTGAGACGATTTGTATTGAATAGGATTCGTAAAAGACGATGAAATCTTTTAAGAAATAACCTATCAAATCTATATTGGCTTGAAGATAATGGTCTAGTTATTGGTTTGGAAGGGTCTTCCAACAGAGGTTCATCTAATGAGTCACTTATCCTCATTCCAACAAAAAAAGAAAGAAAGAAAGAAAGAAAGAAAGAAAGAAATTTAGGTGCAACCATGTTTTTTTTTTTTTTCCTCTTATAATGTCTACTATAACTTGCTTTGATCTCTTTGGAGAATTGTCAAAAGAAGAACAACTTTACTTGAAAAAGCGTAAACATGAGAACCAGCTCAAGTTAAATGACAAGATCGCAGCGTTACCAACAGATCGATCAAAACGATCGATGGCAGAGAACAGACTGGTCTTTCTATACAACAGAAAAAATTTCAAGATACCAGGGATAGAATACCAGCTGTTGACCCAAGACGAGTGCGAGAGCGTGTTGAATGTTTGCAGAAAGCAAAACGACTGGACAACAGATCGCCATTCGGCATTTGCAACGATAGATATTCCTATTCGCACAGACCCAAAGCTATCCTATCTGGAACCACTGGTGAAGGAACGGTTGTTTGACAAGTTGGGAGCACACTATGGATTCAACAAGACTGATTTGGACTTTAGAGATGTCTTTTTGGTAAAGTATTCAATGGACACACAGAGAGGTCTTCAGCTGCACACAGATGGGTGCTTGTTTTCACTTACTCTATTGATAAGTGATCCAAGTGACTTTGAAGGTGGAGGAACATACTATGAAAGTGTTGATAAAGTGATACATCTCAATCAAGGAGATTGTGCTCATCATAACGGAACAGTGAAGCATAGTGGAGTGAGTATCACTAAAGGAGAGCGATATATTCTTGTTGGATTTATAGACACTATTGATACAATTGAAAAAGATAAAATGGCAAAGATGATTAGAAATTAACACACAATAGCTCCTGTTTATTGTTGTGATGATTTATCCAAAGATAATCTTAAAAAAGCAGCTGCCTCTGATCTCTTTATGTATCTTAATGCCCAACTTACATTTTCGTCTCTTCTTTTTTTGCTATTTAAAAGTGATAGAAATGTTTTGCTGTAGCTCGTTAAATCCACTTCTTTGACTGTATAAAGTTAATATATAGAATATAAATAGAGAACAATAAACTTACATGCTGTATTAATGGTTATACCAATGAGATAATAAGTCAGATAAATGACCCCTGGGCTCATTTTACCATTGTCATGTATTCTTGCCTCTTCTTGCGTAAAACCATTCTGTAAATCAATCTTTTCTTCAATGGTTCTATAGTTCACTACGGTATCATAAGACCTCATCAAGGGTTGAACTTCTTTTATGGCTGGATCTTCTTCAATCATTTCAATGTATTTTGGTATATAAATAGCCATTCTGCCTGTCCTAATGAGATTTAAGTACGCTTGATTCTTCCACTTTTTATAAACTTACCATGCTTCATGATTATTTATTGTCGATGTACTCGTTACAATGTTTATAAAATGCTTGTATCTTGTTAGATAATTGATAGGATTAAAGAGCTTATGAATGAGAGCAGATGCTGTTACTCCTTCCATGGTCAATAAAGCATATCCTAAACATAATAGACATGTCAATAAAAAAAAACATAAGAGTGCCTTGTTACGGCTTACCTCTCGCAAGTTCTCGCTGTAGGACCTTTTTTGTTGACTTTGTAACATTGGGTGCTACATTACATACAGGATAACAGGGTGAAACGATCGGCATGACGGAGCCCTCGAATTGTGTTAGATTTTTATACTCAATTCTACCGCCATTTTTATCAGGTATGTAATTTGTCAACATCACTGGCGTTTGCCATGGCCAGCGACTCCACATCTTGAAGAACTCTTGTAGGATATAGGTCACTGTCAGTCCCTCCTGATGTTTGATTGACATGTAAGTCTTTACGAGCAACAAGGTCCAAGCACTCCCGTTGAGATAACCAATGGGTTTACTATAAATGCCACGTTCTGTTGCCCAGTGCTTGATGCATTGTAAACATGTCTGAAATAGCCTTACATGCTGTTGGTTGATCTGGCGTTTACAGAACTGGTTCACACGGGGACCATCCATGCTTGCTAAACAAGTTTCATCAATATCCATCAATAATGAATCATCCAGAAAGTTAATGTTGGGCATCACTTTATCAATCCTAAGTCGGACAAATGAGATGTCAACCTATGTAATATATCAGTCCAAGGCTGATTGAATGAAATATATATATATATGTGTATCTTACAGATATTTTATCAATATTAAACTTGATAATAGGGACAGTGGCCCTTTGTACCGTCTGCATTGATTCATTCATGAATAAAAAAGAAGGGAGAATAAAAAAGTTTTGGTATCAATGGTTTACCTCTAAACCTGTTACTTGTGGTTGTTGCTTTAGCAATGGTGGGAAAAGTTTGAAGAAATCCTTTCGATGGACTGATTGAGGACATACTAGGATAAGATCAATATCCGCATTTCTAAGATATCCACCTAGTGCATATGATCCAAAAGGTAATAGAATACATCCAATGTCCCCTCTTTTCCAATCATGTTCCTTGGCCACTGCTCTTGAAAAGCTAGGTAATATGGCTTCTAGAAGCTTAATGATTGTCCTTCTGTTGATAATGATATGGGTTATCCCTTTTTGTGTCTTTGCTTTTCTTTATAAATATTAAAGCTTTACCTTACTTGGCTTTCTTCTTCTGTTTCAATAATGTGATATCGTTGTAGGTAACTGAGCCAGTCATCGTTTGTTATGCTTTTTTTTACTGTGGCTACCATTGTTTTATGCATAAATATACATATATATATACTTATACAGTAAAAAAAAGAAGAGATAAAGGGGAAAGTGGGTATGGGTTTGGTATACTAATAACAAGATGAAAAAAAAAACGCGCACACGTAGATTGTCTTTTTACCTTTCAAAAAACCCTGTCACAAGCAGTCGATTTTTATTTTTATGGGACACTTTGTTTAACAAATAACCCGGAAAAGGGGGCTAAAATTTACTTTTTTGTATCTGCGAAGGATTTAGAGTATAGTAAATTGGGTTTTACATTAAAGAAAAAGTAAGATAAAGCAAAGGAACAGAACAATCTCAGGAATATTAAAAAGGATAAAAATGACTCTTTTACTGCCAATCGAATTCATTTTTGATAGGACCTTGCTTTATTTGGATTGGCGGTCTTGGCTCTTTTTTCCTTGTTGCTTGGCATTGTCCTAATGCTCTATATCAGATTTAATATAACAGAAAGATGCTCTCTAATTCATCATCAAAAGAAAAGGTAGAAATTGTTTGACAACGTTTAAACAAGAAGAAAGGAAATAACAAAAAGACCAGCATATCGTGTAACCCAAGAACTGAGATTTAAAAAGAATCAAGCAGACCTTCAATAACAAATTCTTTGCCCTTTTTTTTTTCCCTCTCTCTTTTCCATTTTCTCTTCCCTTTATCTCTCTATTCAATATTATGTCTAACCAAGAAACTAACCTAAACCAACATGAACAGCCTATAGGTCAAGTCTTGCAAGAGACAACCACTGACAACACACAACAACAACAACAACAACAACAACAACAGCCTACTCCTGTAGAACTCAAAGGTCCAGTCAAGACACTGAAGGATGCCTTTCCTGACCTGGACGTCGATGTTATTGAGACTATATTAGATAGTCAAGGTGGAAACCTCGACGCAACTTTTGAAATTCTCTTGGGTATGTCAGATCCTTCTTACAAACCTGAACCTAGTCAGGAACAAATGAGACAAGACGAGGCATATGCTAGACAATTAGCTCGAGAAGGAGATGCTCATTATCCTCAAGACACGACAGCCAGAGCAAATAGTCAAGGCCCAGCATTTAACTTGCAAGAAGAGTTACCTGTCATAAAGGAAAAGATGATCGAGGCTGGAACAGGTAAGTAGTATAACTCGTTTTTCAATATGCTTTAACCTTTTATATTTCTATTGTATATAGCCGCCAAGAATAAAATAGTTAATTTTTATAATCAATTTATGGCTGGATCGAATAGTAGTAATAATAATAGTAATAACAACAATCAACGAACGTAAGTGAACTTGACAAAAAAAAAAAAAAAGAAAGAAAAAGCTAATATATATACATCATTGTAGTGCCAGAACGACACATGGCAATAACGATTTACTGGAAACAAGAATGGGTAGTTTGAGTCTTATGGATGATCAACCTCAACGTCCTTCTCCAAACAACAACAATAATAATAGAGGTGGTTCAGTTGATTTGTATGAATGGGATGGTAAGTTATACATTACAGGGCTGAAAAAGGTTTTAACGTGTGTTTATCAGGACGAACATCTCATGCTGCTACTCAAAAGAACGTTACGTCAACACCAAACGAACAATTAATGTCAGATGAAGAGTTTGCGAGAAGAATAGCAAGGGAAGAAGCTGAATTGGCAGCAGCAGCAGCAAATAGACCTACGAGTAAGATCATAAGCATGTGAGTGGTTGTTGTGATGCTAAAATTGAATGTATAGATAATGAATTGCCAATTCAGACAAGTGAAGAGGAAATAGCATTCAATGCGGTTGATACTAAGGATGATAGCCCGGCTGTTGGATATACTATACAGAATGATGACCTTGATGACCTCATTAATAAAAAAGGTACCTATACAATAGAATAGTATTATCTATGTTACTTATTCTTTCTAAAAAAAGACGAACACAACCATAAAAAAGATGAATAGCAAACTCTATTAAATAAACTCTTCTTTTTTTCTTGTTCTTTTTATTTTTACAACTATGACTACTCCAAAAAGTATATATAAAAAAAGATGCTGAATATAGACTCATCGTCCCAACCTACTTGACTATAGTGTATGATATGTCAACTCTATTGAGGTTAAGATATGCCTCTGACCCTAACGCTGATACTTTCTTTCAATGGGAAGGTTCTGCATAGTAAGTTACACAAAAGACCAAGTATACGCGTACGCTCACCTTTGTTATAGCTGCTTCATGCCAAATGAACCCCCTAAAAAAGTATTCAAATGTATCGGTATGAACGTTTCCCGTGCCAAGATTGAAGATGGCAAATTATGGGTACAAGGTAGAGAGTTGACTTATTATCTGGACCCTACCACAGGTGAAAAGTTGACAAAATGGGATAATCCTTGGACAGGAGAAAAGGACTTAGCAGGTAAAAAAAAAAAAAAATAGATATACTTTTTTGGAGGGACTAATTCTTTATTTATTCTATAGTTGTCCATATCGCAAATGATCCTGTTCAGATGGCTCTGCCTGCTCGTATCCCACTCGACGTACGTCATAATCGGTTCAGTGGAACTAGCGTTGTTGTTTCGGAGGTAGTACAAGGTCAGCATACACTCACACCCGTTACTGATGCATTTTGTTAGATTCCTTTGTTTTATCCAAACCCACTTGATGATGAAAAGTTTAAAGATCATGATCCCAACAAGATGTACCAGGCTGGTGAGTTCTTTACATTCAAATGTAACACCAAGGACCTTGATTCGGACCAGACGATCGATCATGTAGAAGTGAACTGGACGAGAATATCAAGATTCAGTCCGTTCATGAAAATGAAGGACAACACTGGATATCTTGTATTCCACTGCACTGGGTACAAACTGCCTCAGGGATCTACTGTAGATGACCTTGACCCTTTCTTGGTGAACGAGATCAAGAGAGATATGACGGCTTATGCAACTGCACCAGCCGAATATAATCCAGACGCAAAGAATGTCACAAGCTGGACCTATTTTAGAGATAACTTTGATACGATTGTCAGCAAAGGAACAAGCTAGCTTCAATAACAAAATAAACCTATACGTGTGATGATATGCACAATATGCGAGGATTCTTTTTCATGAAAAATGATATTTTATTTATGGTCCAAATGAGCGCATAAGCGTCCACTCGGACCCGTTCAATCCGCTTGGAAGTGAATGATAAGAATCACTGCTATCCTCAGATCTGATGTTCCTTTCGGTGGGAATAACTTTATATTTTAGAGCGGTGCCACCAATCATCGTTTCTCTTGATGACAAGAGAAAGTGGTTAAAGACCTTAAAAAGATAGTAAAGGATGATTCTAATTAAAGTAAATTTATATTTTATATAAATGCATCTGGCCAAATTTCTTCAATCATTGGATTACTCATCAACCCTTTGATAAAGCCTCTCCAAACAGCACTTTGAGTGACTGTCTGAGTCCAGTCTGCAAAACGGCTTCCGTCCTGTTCCTGTTGAGACCTTTTACGAGAATGATGACTGTCAATGACAAGTGTCTCAAAGAAAGACTGACCCAGCTTGATGGCTGCATCGGAATTCTTGTCTTGCATCAAGACTAAACAATCACTTGTGAACACGCCTAGTGTTTGACCTTGAAAGAAGGACATGTTTTGTTGAGCACAATTTTCCAAGGAGGCTGGAAGTACGTCTTGCAATAAACAGCGAAGTAGATGAATACTGTTGTTGTGTTTGTTTGTAGAGTACATCAAGGGTGTTGATAATAAACAAGATCCAAGCTCAGCTAATTATTGTTAGTATTATTAAGCTTGACAGAAATATGTACATACCTGCTCTCACTGCGCCCCCGCTCTTGCCAGCTTCTAATACTTCAGACACGATCATAGTGACAAACCAATGACTTCCACCTATTTCTAATGCCGTTTCGAACAAAACCATATCAAGATAATGAGAAACAACATGTTGATCGGCCGTCGTCGGCTTGTTATCCCACAAGCTATTCGTGTTGGCATCAACATCGCTCATAAACATCGATCGTCCGCTTTTGACGATATATCTAAACATCATCTGTGCTTTTTCAAAGAGCATGTCTGGAGTGACAGCCGTGGTCACCGTCTCGGTATGGAACTGATCTTCGGCTGCAGGTTTTTCAATCTTGAAGTTTTTCAAGATATAATTTACGAGCTCGGATACCTCCTTTATGAGTATCTCATTTTCTTCCAACTGCTCCTTTCTTAAGAAGGGGGTCTCTTGTTGTTTATATTCTAATAGAGACTCGAGAGATCCTAGAATGGGATGAAGATTCGTTTGACGAGAAAGAGGAATGCTCGACATGATAAAGAGACGAAGACAGGCGAGCGCAATCTTTGATTCACCATTCAGTAACTCATCGCAGAGCGTCGTGAGTATGCTCATTTGAGTAAAGTCTAGAAATGATTTTTGAAAGTACGAGGCCATTCCCATGAGCGTGTCGTTTTGTATTTGGCCCTGTGCATATAGCAGAATGCAGCGATGTATAATGGTGGGCGCCATCAGTAGCAAGTCTTGAGGTTTGGTTGTCTGTAGTAGGTTGTCAAGGCTATCTCCTCTTCCGGCCAATGTGCTCAGCCAGCTGTTGATCTGTCCCTCTATTCGGTCGTCTTGTATATCTTGTCCATAGATGAATGGACCTCGACTGAAGAACTGATATGCAAATCCATCTGATTCTTTAAATACCTTATTCAAGTCTCGATGAACCTATTGTACAAGTTAGGGGGGCATGATAACACATATTAATAAAATATAACCTTGAACCGCTTCACGACAGATACAACAAGATTCCAAATTTTGCCAAACTTATTGTAGAGTAGTCGAATACCTTCCAACTCTTCCTTTGAACCTCTTCGATTTGACGTTTGTTCATCCATGTCTATGTCATTTATACTCTGGTCAGATGTCCAATGATTACAGAAGCGTTCTAGAGGGCCGAGTAAATCTGAAGGTGTATAAAGCTGAAGAATCAAATCAACAGTACAAGGACTTTCGATCAGAGCGTCACAGATCTTGCTGACAGAATAAAAGTCGTCCTCTATAGCTTTTTCTTGTAATAGTTGTATGATAAAGTCTATAATTCTTTGTAAATGCAAAGGAGACACCAATCCGATATGTAATAATTCTGTAAGCTCAACAAACGTCAAATTGGTTCTCAAAATCTCCATGCGTTGATCAATATTCTATATATATATACACAGACACATAATATGGTAAATAACGGTTGTCCTATCGCATTTTTTTTTTCTTTACTTGGTCCACAATAGCAGAAGGTGAAGCTTTTGCTTCTATGCTTTCATCAATCTCCATCATATCTTCGTTGCCCTTGAGTAGTTCCGTAGCCACTTTTGGTCGAACAAAGCCTAGACGTTTGCAAGCGTGGACAATGTTTGTATAAATATCATGGTTACTGAGGGTCTTGATCGCTTTCACAACCGCAGAAGCATTCAAGTCTGTTGAATAACTCATATCATTAATCATCTTCATGATATCGTCTTCTTCCTCGTCTTCGCCTCCAAACATGATCTTATCTACTAAGGTAGAGGACATCGAGTCAGGCGCATAGTATTCAAAACAGCAGGCAGGTTGACTACATGCATTTAACAAACCAGTAAAGGCTTTGAGCTCTCTTAGGGACGACTCTATAGGATTCATCTTGTTTGACTTAATCACTGAAACAAAAGTGTCGTGCTCTCTCTTTCTCTTTTACCTCTTTTAATGATTTCCTAATTCCTCGATTGCTGCTCAGTTTCTTTCTTTCTTGCAATTTACTAATGATAGCAGGTAGCTAACGGATCTGGTGAATTAAACAAATAAAAACTGAATAATACGCAAAGGTTACCTTTACTAAAACCAAGCTTTTCCATAACAATCGATTTGTTGCTACTACAATGTTGCATCCTTTTTCTACATCCTCCTTGCTCTTTTCCTCTATAGGTGGTCCTTGACAACTAGTGTTAAGCATGGCTTCACGAAGACCAGTAAGGGCAGTAAACCAAAGTTCTAGATAAAACGATTCATCAAACGATCCCTACACTCTATTTTAGCAAAAAAGCGACCCACTCTAACCTTGAACTTACTTTGACTGTTTGAAGCTTAAGCAATTGATCAACTACAAAATCGTTTTCTAAAGACGGCCTTATTTGAACCTAAAGAGACGATCAGACACAGCTTTTCCTTTTGTATATATGTGATGTTATACCATATGATACAAGAAGCCCATAATACCTGCACTGGGCATTGCTCTGGCGGTCCCCTCATCCTCTAATTCATGATACTTCATATGTACTGCCATTCTCCTTTCCGATTCACTATCTGTCAATCTCTGAATAAGTGCCAACAATCTCTGCACATGAACGTTTTGCATCACTGTTGCAACCGCGTTATTTCTTATAAACTGATCAGAAGGAATCAATCTATTTTGACAAGAAAGCCATGGTTCTACCAATAAAAAAAAGACACGCTTTTTTATTAGACCCTGTATATCATACGCACTTGTTTTGTTACCATGACCCAACTCGTGTTGACGCCTTTGATTATTTCTGACTTCAAAAATACGTTTTGCCCCCTTTTTTTCGACCAAGTAAATCATGATTTGAGCGGCCAGTGCAGCATTATCGGCCTCTACCAGCCGCTTCCCCTTTTTCCTTTCTTCAATAACTGATTCAGCCACACTTTTGACCTCTTTGACATCTTCGTCCATTCGTTGTGTATTGTCTAAATCAAGTGTGGCATCAAAATCATATCCAGACATAGATCGCTGGGATTGAAGCGAGACTTGTGAATCGAATCCGTTTTGTGTGTTGTGAAAGGAAATGGCTGATGTTAAAGTAATGGGTGAATGAGCAGGTGATGTTGATGGACAGTATTGATCAGGATAGAGACCGACTGCTACTACACAAGATAAAAGATCAAGCAGGTCGTTCAAGAGATCAACCCAGGGATGGTGTTTTCCTTGCTGTAGACTAGATACAACTGTATCTGTGTCGATGGCTGTGGATAATAAAACAAGTAGTAACTTCAAAATGTAGGACCATTGCGTTGGACTTTTGCTCACGGTGGATGGTCCAAACTGTACAAGCTGAGATATAAACGTTTCCAAGGAAATGAAGCTTGCCTTGACATTGTTGCTATCTAATGTATTGTTGCCTGTAGTTGCAAATGTTAAATAGGATTCAAGTAGAGGATCAGACACTTTGGTTAAAGAAAATATAGAGCTCAATAATAGTTCTATATATTTGTGTGTATGTGTGTCAAATGGTGAGCTCTTTATGTTTTTGGTGGGGTTTTTTCTCTGTCTCTTTTTTACCACAAAGCTCATTTTCAGTGTTTGTGTCATTTAAGCATTCTTTTGTTGGTATGGACCACTATTAAAAAAGAGAATAAGTATAAAAAAAGCAAAGAGAGAATAAGAAGGGGGATGCCTTTTTTCATACTTGTTCACATGAGAATCCGTGTAAGTAGGCATATCGAAGTACTACTTCAAGTTGCTTAGTTGAGCTCATTAAAAAAAAAAAAAAAAAAAAAGGAAAACAGCAGAGATATCAGTCAAAGGCGCGCTTTTTTTATTTTTTATTTAAAAACAAGACAGAAATTTCGATAGGACCGCATAAAGGATGAAAAAGGGGACGGAAAGAAAGGCTGGTTAGTGAGATAAAAAAAGAAGCTACTTGACAATGGGACCAATATTTTTAATAGTAAAACAACCCTAGCTGACAACAGTAGGTTAAAAAGGTATATATATATATAGCCGTAAAGAGATTCAATCTCTTTCTTCTCATAAAATGAACCTCTTTCTTTTGATACTCTTATCCATTACCTGCGTACTTGCTCAAGGCAACCATACACGTATTTTTGGGCAGCACAAGTTGGTTGCTTATCTTGTTGACTGGGATATTCCTACTGCTATCCCTTGGGAAAAGCTTGATCATGTAGCGTATGCATTTGCTGTACCTGATGCGTCTGGAAACTTGACACAGTTTGATAAGGTACAACTTATGAAAGGTAAGACATGGAGTTAACTTTTAAAGGAAAGCATACAAGTTATATCCGCATTAGTTGTCAATGAAGCACACGAGAAGAATAAAGGTGTAAGCTTGGCTGTTGGAGGGTAAAGTATCTATTTAAATTAGCAACATTACCTAACATCTCTTTCTCTATTTCTTTTTCTGCAGATGGACTGGTTCTTTATACTTTAGTTCTCTGTTAAGAACAGATGCCTCCAGAAAGGATTTTGCTATTAAGCTACTTGATGCTGTAGAGGAATACAGGTTGAATGGTCTCAATATTGATTGGGGTAAATCACTTATAAAGTCTATTCGTCTCTCTCTGACGCCATTAACTAGAGTACCCAAATGATCCTCATGGCGTATCATGTAATGAAAAGTAAGTAATTCAAACAATGCTCCTTTTTTCTCATTGTTTTCTCTGTTGTAGGGATAATCAAGACACAAGTAACTTCTTGGCATTCATTCAACTTGTTCGACAGATGCTTGATGAGAAGTATCCAGAAGAACATAAATTGGTCACAACCGCTGTCAGTACTTATACTTATTTGGATGCTGAAGGGAAAAGAATAGAACACCTAGATGAAGGATGGTCAAAGTATATGGATGCTTTCTATATCATGGTAACCGCTTTCCCCCAACTTGGGTAGAGAACAAAAGAGAAGCTAATGAATTCTGAATAGGCATATGACCTAAGTGGTAGCTTTAGTACAACCTCTGGCGCTAATGCACCTTTGAATATCGGAAATGTTAATGAACCTACCTTAAGTGGTGCTGCAGCTGTCGATACTTGGATCAAGGCTGGCATTCCCTCTCATCAAGTATTCTTGGGCGTTCCTTTCTATGGATACACTCATAGAACCAGCCAGCAGATCACTGCGAGCAGCGGTATTCATGTACCTTTTGACAGACAGGTCGAGCAAATGAAAGGAGATGAGCATGATGGCTATGCAGCTGATCCTTGTCCTGACGCTCTTCCCTCTTATTCGGGTGAGATGCAGTGGAGAACAATAGAACGGGAAGGTATTGTTCGTAATTCTTCTGGATGGATTACCTATTGGGACCCCACAAGTCAAACACCATTTGCGTACAAACAAGACAATCAGCAGTTTTTGACTTTTGATGACCCTGCTTCTTTACTTATTAAGGCGCAATATGCCAAGAACTATCAACTTGGAGGAGTGATGCTTTGGTCACTTGAAATGGATGATGTCAATAGCACGCTTTTGAATGCGTTGCAGGTGGTTAGGACATAATGTGTGTTTATTTATATAACCAATAAAATTCAAAGATACTATCTGTTGGTATTATCCTTTCAATAACCCATTGTCTTTGCTTTACTTTTTCAAAAAACACACGTTCTTCAGGGCTTCGTTCCTTGTAACTCAAGAGCGCTCTTGAGTTTTTATTGTCTAGTAACCAATCTAGTGTGTCCAAGAGTACGTCGTGTGATGACTGATTATAGAGCACATCCGTCAACAGCACCAGATCTGCATCTCTATATTCTTCTTGTCTTGCGCCTCCCCATGGCAACTCTCTGACAGAGACGATGTCCTTGGTCTTCATCAAGTCAACATTTTGCTGCATGATCCCTAAAGCATCCGCCAGGTCGGTCAAATAAACCTTGTTTGGGCGTAATACCTCAGCTGCATAAATTCCTACCAACCCAGTGCCACTTCCTATGTTCATCAGCTTTCATTAATCTATGGCCCATCTATTCTCTCTCTCTCTCTCTTTGGTTACCAAGCTCTATCAAGACTTTATAATTCAACTCATTCTTATGTTCTTTTAAAAACTGACACATGCTTAAACCACAATCCCTAATTATACATGTATCAGCAAGTAAGAAAGAGAGAAAGAAAAGAGATTAAATAAAGGAGAGGAAATTAACACATCATGATGATTTACACACTTCTCTCTTTTTTTTGCTCACCAAACATGCCGTGCGATACTCTGGACAGTGTCTTCACGAATACGCACTATCCTTTTCTCATTGACCCTTAGTATTCTCTCTGCTTGATCTCCGCTCAAGGTGTCAAGATGTCTTTGCTTGGCAACGGTTGTATGGATAGGTGCTGACCATGTAGGGATGACCCAGATAGATGAAGAAGATATATATGCATTTTGCCAAACTGAATGGCCAGTAGTAGAGCTTCTAGCTGAGGGAGCTAGAAACATGCCAAATTGAATATTCTCTTTAGCTCCCAAAGGCAAAGGCTTTCCTGGTAGTTGCTCAATAACAAGTCTAGTTACTGTGCCACCACCTTGGAATGGATCATAAGTTACTGTTATATCTCGAGAAAGCGGATTGGTAGTTGTAATTGTTTGTTTCTTCTTTTTGACATCCAACACTCTCAAGCCAAGTTGTGGACATCCTTGTAGACTGCATACAATGGGTAAAGATTCCCAATAAGTACGATCGCCAAGATCGCTTTCAACAGCCCAAACAATAGTAAAATGCTGACCAATGACATATTCATCAGGTGGTGGCTTCAAAAAACGAACATAATATAAAGGAATCTCTGCCATGTGTCAAAAAATAAAAAGAAAAAAGAAAAAAAAAAGAAAAAATTTCTCTTATAAGACCGAAGAAAGAGAAGGTCAGAGATTAAAGAGCCTCTCTCTTTTTCTTTCTGTCCCTGAATTATTTCGAGCCAATGTTTCTCTCTCTTTTTTATATGAATATAAAATGTAAAGTGATGCGCCATGCATTAGAACCACATGATATAAAGGTAAAAGGGGGGAAATAATAAATGTATAATATTACATTGCCATACTGGCTTGAAGAGCCTTAAGCTCTGCCTCTTCATCATCCTCGATGTCATTAGTTCTGGAAGCTATACATATACATGTTATATAACAATTCTTTCTCTCTCTCTTTATATATATCTTACCTGGTACATGCACAGGTACATTGGGAGCAGTAATAACTGGTGAAGGCGTTTCTAACATCTTGGCATCCAATTCCTCTTGTTCCAATTCTTCCAGTTCATTAAGCAACTCCTCCTATAATATATATATAGTTGATAAAGATGTTCATATTCATATATTCATGTATACCTCATCCAACTCATCTCCCACACCAACTGGTCTAGAAATAGCTTCTGAAATTTCATTTGCAATATCCATTTGATCACGGATATCGTCCATTGTTGCATCAACCTTATCAATATCCCTACAACAAGATTATTAGTTATCAAATCCATAATCATATATTAAACTTACATTGATCCATGTATATTCTTCATAGCTTCGGCACCAGCACGCATAGCACTCATAGTCTCCAAGTTAACATTAGCATTCTCAATAGCCATCATTTGTGTTTCAATTGTCATTCTAGCCCCGTTTATTTTCTCAATGTTGCCTTCATATGCCTTCTTTCTTTTAAGTGCCATTAAAGCAACTATATAAACAAATAAGTCTTCATTATTCTTCTTATTCTTGTTTTACCTCTTCTATTCTTTGTAGCATTCAGTTTGGCAATCTTTAATTCGTTCTCTGCCTTTGTTTCTAAAAATGTCTGTCTTTTCTCCAACATGTCCAAAGTTTCACGTAGCTTATAGATAGCATCCTTGGCTGTTGTTTTTGACTTTGCTTTGCCGAAGAAGAGATTCATTTCCTTTTCAAAAAATAGATAAAAGAAAAAAAAAAAAAAAAAGAAAGACAAAAAAGCTACGCTCAAATAAATTTACGTCATGTGGACTTTGTATCATGATTTATTTCAATAGAACGCAAAAAGGGATTGCTTTTTAGAAGCATATTTTGTTTAAATAAAGTGAATCATTGCTCTTTACGACTGTTTATCAACAGCACGTATAAGCATACACATGGACACTGTATACAGGCTAATAGAAATCGATAGTTCATGCTCAAGCACCACTCATCCTAATTTAAGAATGTTGTTGGTATACCACCATTATGCATTCAATTGAGAATGTTCAACATACATGTATGTTTATATATAAGACAAAAAAAAAAGAGAGAGAGAGAGAGCTAAACGTTCAACTGTAGAATACACTGTACTTTTTCATTATAAAGCAACCGATACTTTCTTCAGTTAAATTTGACAACGCACAGATAAAAGATGTATTTCCTCGTATAGCATCGTTTGACTGGTGAAGATGGAGACCAGAAGTAGATATCTTATACACGCTGGGGATGCTAAGAGGCGTCAGATCAACCGAAGCTACTTTCAAATCTTTTAGTGACGTGCTTCCTGAGATGCATAATGGAAAAAAAAAAAAAAAAAAAAAAAAAAAAAAAAAAAAAAAAAAAACTGGTGACAGAATGATCCGGCCTTAAAGGAGCAGAGCGATAATCTTTCGATACAACCTCCGAGACTGAGGGTACTCAGACGTTCCAAAGACCAAGATTGACTGTCCTGGGAGTCGCGCAAAACCACATCGCCAGCTAGTAGTTTGCACAGGCCAGGGTTAGCTGAAAGCAGTGTAAAAGGAGCTTATAAGTAAAAAACGACAAAGAATCTGGAGTCGACAGCATACGACCGAGTAAGCATACAGGATTATAAATTCTTGAATTATGCAACACTGTATAAAAGATTAAAAAAGGAAATATTGCTGTTTGCACAAGGATGCATCACAGTAGCAAAATGATAATTTCGGGAAAAAAAAGGCTGTATTCTTTTTTTTTTTTTTTTTTTTTTTTTTTTCCTTCTCTTTTTTCAAAAATACACCCATGGCAGTTACTGGTCGCTTAGCTGATATTGCGCAAAAGTCTGCTGTCCTTCTTCTTGCTGGAACAACAGGTAAAAGAAATAAATGTGTGTATGCGTAGTAAAAATATTGACGCCAATAGTTTCTAGTTTATTACATGGTCAATGTTGGCATGCTTGTTAATCGTCGAATGGAGTTGAAGAAGCAAGGAAAATTACAAGAAGAACTTGTAAGGACATGGACACTATAATAACTATCATAAACTTTAATACTTGTAGGCTCGTTTGAATGGTTTAATGGATCAACAAAATGACAGAATACTCCATGCTGAAACCTCAACAACACCAACTCCACTTCCCGACACGGATACACCCGGTACTGTTAAAGACCTTTAATGTTTCTATATATTTTGTTCATAGTTTATCTCCCTTCATATGTTTGTTTCATCATTAAAAAAGTATCTTTTTTTTTTTCATAATACATTATGGATCTCTGCTAAAGCCTATAATAGCATTTTAATCATGCAATAACATCATCTTGTTTTAAACTTTACCTTTTCGACGTTTTCGGGTGAAAGATTAGGTAATCGACCAGATTCAGATTCAACAGTAACAGTTAATTTAGATGGTAAATCCTACACAAAAGAAGGTAAATATCAAAAAATAAAAGAAATAAACAAGATTACATTAATGAATGGACACAACACTTCTGGTAAATATTGTCCATGTTGTGCTGACCATGATCTTCTTTCTTGAAGTTCATCTATTTCTAAATTAGCATTGCATGATTCTAGAATGTTGCCATACCATTATATGCTTCTTCAAGTACTTTCATCATTTCTTTTCTTAGAATCTCTTGCTTTTCTTGTGCTTTCCTTCTTCTTTCAATTTCAAGCAAGAGATAATTATAAGATGATGCATAAAATCGGTACCATTCAGCCAATGACGATAGCTGCTGGAAGAATTCATCCAGACTACACTCCCTATCCTTTATTTCCAATTCGGCATCTACTATTTTCTCACAGATAATATCTGCTTGACCGCTTGTACCAAAATACTCCAATTCATAAAGTACCTTGACTAATCTATCCTGAATCTTTAAATAAACCTGCATTCGCTCTTCAATCTCTTCTCTGTATATACACACATATGAAAGGTTAGCTAAATAAGATAATAGTCTGTATTGATTTCAACTATACTTGCGCAATAGATTCAACGACATCCAAGCTATCTCTTAGACTATCCAATATATTGGGTATATGTCCATGGTCATCTTCTAATACTGTAATATCAAGTTCTCCGCAAGCTTCTGGGTCCGAATGATATAACCTCGTTGCTTCTCCTAACTGATCATAGTGGTTTGTCAGACTAGTCAAGATATCCGCCATTTTTGCAATTTCGTCTTCTTGTATCTTTAGTTTCTCATGAGAAAATGCCGTTGTGGCTTCATCCAAAGGTATGATCATGGCTGCCTCTCTTAGTGATGACAGTTCTGATATAGTCAAGGATATATTCTTGGATTGATTCTCCAACAGGTTATTGATGACTTCCATTTCGCCAATTTCATCGTCGGCTTGTCTCTGTAGCTCAATAATGGCTTCATCGGATATATAATCAAACAGTGTCACTTGTTCTCCCATATCATTTGTCCCTGGATCTCTTTCTCTGTTTACTTGCAATATGTCTTTATCTATCGTACGCTGCTTTAATAAATTGAATATAGCTGTCAACTCAATCGTCAGAGATTGCAAAGTAGATTCCCTTTCCTACAAAACAAGTTAAGATATGTCATCTCATCATCCTTTTGTTATTTGCCTTTATTCTATTATTACAGTCTTGTACTTTAAGGTTATTATATTCTCTTATCTTTTCCAAAGTAGCCATTTGAACAAGTATATGGTTATTGACAAATACTAACTTTGGATGAATTTTTTCAATTGTCTCTACACATTTCTCAGATTGCTGACACAACTCATTTGCCTGAGCACATATTGTTTGACCAGTGGATAAGGCCTTTTTTGAAAATAATAATAACTCGATAAGCTCTTGTTCCATATACTATTTATTATGAAAAGAAAGAAAAGAAATACAGTAACCGTCACTTGAATTATGCATATATGGCAAACACATGTGGTATTCATATTTTTTAACGTGCATGAATACGAAAAGATATAATATTATTTAACAAAGCCGAAACACTGTATTCAGAAAAGAATATTCATATGTCGTCGTCGTCGTTCTTGATGACTTTGTTCAGGAATTGAGCATTATCTTGTTCTTTGATAAAGTATAATGCATCACTTTGTAAAATACAGCCTACTCACTCTCTTGATTGCACTTTCCATACATTGACAGTCATTTCCGTCTGCTTCTCTCCCAATTCACCAAGTAAGTGTCTTTGTGCTTCTTTGTCAACTTTAGCATGGTGTGAACCTTTTGTGTCGTCTGTGAGGCTCATGATGTTGATCATGCGTAAACTGTAAACTAATCCCATGAAGAAGTGAAGTTTGCTTGTAGCAAAACCATTATGTAACTTTTGGCAAATCCCCCCCAACAATTATGCCAAACGGCTCTTTGTGTCCATCAATAAAAAAAAAAACAGAATTCCTAGATACTAAAAAAGGAGGGGGGATCAAAGGTGAGAATGATTATTGACTAACAAAGTGATCTCTCATGTCTTGCGCCTTAGTGCGATATAAGTGTGTAGAATTAAGAGGGACAGTGGAATACAATCGAATTCAACATAGTATTTTATTGATAATCATTAACAAATAGATAATAGCTCGTCTTGTATACTTCTCGTTTTACTACACTTAGGCTTCTTGATTGCATTTTTAGTTATGGTACTTGTTCTTAGCGTCATCCCAACAGTTTTTTCTCTGCTTGCTTGGTTTTATTCTTTATCTGCTATCCATTGTCTGTATTCATTTGATATTAATATATGTCTATCGCCAAAGCAATCAATTTCATTTTATGCTGAATTTGAACCAAGTTTTGCACGAGTCTAGTTGGGTAAATCAAGGACAGATTGGATGAACTTGATCAGTTGCAAGAAACCTGTCATGTTATGATTTAGTGAGACCAGCTTTATAAATTGATGTTTATATTATATACGGAGAGAAAACTCAAATTGTTGGCTATAATTGATACTACACTCATAGCACATTCTTTTTGAGAGCAATGTTCATAGAGGAAACATGAGCGTCTCATTACAAAATAAAAGGAAATTCTGTCATTAAAACAAGATGAATAAAGTAAATATTAATAACTTTACAAGAGAGTACATTGTTGTAATCAACAATAGAATAAGCACATCAAAAAATAAAGCCAATAGTTAGATCTCCCGACGATGGCCCCTTAGTCAGCATGGAATCATAGTCAACCACAAATAAATTCATCAGGCATGCTGATACAAGTTATGTAGTAGACTTTCAAATCATTGACTGCAAATACCCTTTTAACGGCAGCTTGATATTATCAAATAAAAGAGTCTCATTGACTCGTCTTTTTGATAATATAAAATATGGGACGTTAATTCAGCATTCTAAGCCGTTTGGTCAGTCATCATGTCTTACCTCCTCTCACTTTTTTTTCTGCTTTACATCCATCATCTGAATAATTGCTGCACACGGCAATACGCCAAATAGCTCTGCATGGTAACGATGCATACCATATTCATTTGTATTTTACCACATTGCACTTGCAATTTGAATAACCAATTTTATTGAAAAACAGAAAGAACAGACGAATTCATATCAACACGTCAATTTCATCAAGAATAACTATTTCTTTGACTTTGGTAGATTAAAGCATCCATTTCCATCAAATATTACATTATTTTTACTTTTGGGGCGCCCTTTTTCAACCCCAAAATATAAATCAGTATATAAAATTCAACCCCAACCAAAAAATTAGACATAGACTAGAAAAAGTCAGTAGAGAGACAGACTTGAGAGAACTTTCTGTTCGTTATTTAAAGAAGGCACATTAGACACTTCCAAGACTGAACTCATGGTTAACATTGAGAAGTTTCAACGAGAAACAGTCAATTATGAGGACAAGATCTGGAGCAATAAACAAGATCTTCATCGCTGATCTCAAGAAAGAGCCGACGATGCAATGAAAGAACCAGCTTGGTGGATGGAATTGAAAGAAGCAAAAAATGTGTTACCAATTCATAAAGGAGGCTCATATCGTATTTGACCACGCCTAATACTACTCCTTACGTGTGAGATTACATTTAGCCTAATTACATGTACCTTAATTAGTACTTCAACCTCTTTTAAAGCTACCTAGTTTCTTTTTGCTATGAGCTTCTCCTCTCACTTCTAATAAAAGGATAAAACAAAGACTCATCACTTATTTGGTTTTATTCTTATACATTACACGAGTACTAACAACAACTACAACCAATACCTCAGATATTTATGATCAAGATATATTATTTACGTCGACGCGTCCGACTCAGGTTGAGGCATAAGCTTCAAGCTCTTAAGCGCACACGGATTTTAGAGTGCAACAGAAAAAGACGATTCCACCAATGTACGGAACCTGAGGACGGTTCTCTTTGCAGTTGAAGTATGTCAACAAATATGGAGGAACAGTATCACGAATGTTCCAGTAATTAGCATTAGAAATACAAGACATTTTACAGACGATCTAGATCAAGTTGATCTGTCGATACATAGCAGGGAAACAGAACACCATTGCAGACCTTCTTAGCAGACAATCTATTCCAGTGTACGAACAGCAAATTTCGAAGAGGCTTTTCAATCAGATTCAGTGACAATGGACAGATATAAAAGTAGATGCGTTCGTAGCACACCAGAACAAGGTTCTACCAATGTATTAGAGCCGCTATCCGGATCCAGGAGCGACAGCGGTGGATGCGTTCAAGCAACAGTGGCCGTCGACAGGGTTATTTTTGAATCTGCCTTGGAAACCTCATACCAAGAGCACTGAGAAAATTGAAAGAAAGCAGAGCAGAATCAGCAATGTTAGTGACACCTTTATGGAGAACACAGTTTTAGTGACCAATGATTCTCCAACTTCAACTGGACAAGCTAATGGTTTAAAAAAGCAAGAGCATGACTTCGATATCTCAGATCACATGGAGGTTATCAGGTATTACCGTCAAAATTAAGGTCTCTAAGAAGCCATAATGCAAATGTTACAACAAAAGAACAGAAAAACATCAATTCAAGCATACAGCGAATATTGGAGAAATTGGATGAGATGGTGCAAGATGCAGGGAGTCAATCCTTTGTCTGAATACACGAGATTAATCGTGGAATACTTGACCTCTTTATCCAGGTACTCAAAGCCTCCCTTGATTTCCATTGGAATAAATATCAAGAAGTATAGGATCCATCGTTGATGACTACCATCGTCAAGATGAACAGGTCCATGAATGAAAACTTATCATTGGATGTATTACAGAAGAAGACCATTATTCTGCATTACTTGGGGACAATCTGGCGCCCACGATCTGGGGAGATTGCAATGACGGAATATCGACTTTCACTTTACCGACGCAGATACAAGGCCAACGAGTGTAACTCTATTGGCACGACCTCCAAAGAAAGGGCCGGCAAAGGTATCGAAGCTTGAGCGTATCGAATACAGCAAAGTGTACTTTGTTTGTACATTATAAGATTACTGCAGCGACACACGTGAGAGTAGATAGGAATGAGTGAAGATCATACAATGTTCCTTAAATACATCAACCATGAATTGAAAACACCAGCACCAGCTTCTGGCTCGACGATTGTATTACAACTTTTGGATGTGGATACAATAAGATTCAAAGCTCATTCAACACATTCTGCGGCAAGTGCCAAAGCCTTTTTAGAAGGAATTGACATAAGGACGTTGAAATACCATGCAAACTGAAATCAAAGGTAAGACACTTTTGAAAAGTATTACTTTAAGTCAAGAGAACAGCATGCAGAAGATATCAAAATCACAAAAGAGATATTCGAACCAACCATGCCATCAGTCCTCGCGAAAAAAAGTACCACATCCGAAGTCGAATCAGGGTCAACCATGATTGAGATAAGTATGTCTCTCAACTCTAAAGTTGATATAGAGGAGAGTGAGGATGTGGCAAGACCTGACCATGATAGGAAGTTCTTTTAAACACACATCCATATATACTTAAAAAAAATAATGTTTGCTATTAGAAAGGAATAAGGATATAGACTTAGAACGTTTTATTATAATATTACTGAAAATATAGCGTGGCAAGGAAAGCCTATTACTATCTTCCCAGCTCTCGAAGACTGAAAAGTATAAATAGACCTCCTTATTCCTTGTCATTGATCGTTGTCTTATTTTTCAAGAATAAAAAGTATCTCAACGTACTTTCTCCTTGACGTGTTTGATGAGATAATCATTATAATAACTCGAGTATAATCTTATAGTAGAACATACATTCTACTTTACATTCCTCTATCGCATCTGATAAGAACAACTTATAATAACAATTACTATAGTAGCTACTAGTATAACAATAATAACATAAGCATAAATAATGTCAGTGATGTCAATAATATAAATAGCAGTCATAGATTCTCTACCCAAGTAAACTCACACACAAGCTTAATTTAATAATATTCAGCTCTTCTTAATAAAGAATCTAATTCGCAAGTCATCGACTTAATAGCCTTTTTTACAATAACACTAAAGCGGAATACAACACTCCTGATGCTTTTTTCTCTTTTCTTATAAGATTATAACACATTGACTTCAATAAGCGTGAATTATGTTCAGAATTAACTTATACAACAATATCCAATCCCAACAATGAGTGTAAAAGAAGACGCAAGCCGCACACAGCGTAATTCGGTCCGGAAAATTTTATTTGAGCATATTTTAAATATCTACTAAGGTTCTCTGTAAAAATTGTTTTTTGAAAATGTGCTTTGACATAGAGACTACAAAAAGTGGACAAGTTCGATATAAATATATCTATCATTATGACTATACTCAATGCGTGAAGACAGGTTGCAAAATCAATTATCCAAGACCTTTTACAACTTATTTTGAAGTTAAAATAAACTTATGGATTATGAAACAGAATTTCAACTATGAATTCAAGGAAACATTAGACTGGGTGAATATTCCAGATGTCAAAATAACAGAAGAATTACATTTGCATTGTTACGGTTTTTGAGCATATGTAGTCTAAAATATAAAAGAATTTACTTTTTTTAAAAATAAAAAAGATCCCTTTTTTTTTTTTTTTTTATATGTATTCGTAAAGATAACGTCGCTGTTTTATTATACAACAATTTTAGATATTTATACGTATTGAATAAAGACAAAGAAAAAAAAAATGACATGATAGAATAGTTAAGATAAGGGATTACAAAGATAAACAATAAAAACGGACCATGAAGTGAATAAATATCGTTTGATGATGGGGCAGCGATAGACGATGGTAACCATAGTGATATTTTATGAGGTGAGATGAGAGCAACCAGACCAGCAACAAGGAAACAAGAAAATACCAAATTTGGGGATATACTTCCGCCAATAGGAACCAATTCGTGACGTAGTCATCGAAAGCGCATCGGAACCACTACGAACACACCGTTCCCATCCAAGCCAAATTTATTCTCTTACCTTTTCCTTTTTCGTCAAGGTCTTCTTGCTTCACCCTTCAGAGTATACTTCTTTAACACCAAAGGGGACACATCAAGAGTCACCGTACACCAGGTCACCTGAATATCACGTGCCCACACTCAAGAAGAGTTTATCATCAAATATGACCAGCATACAGTCAATCTGTCGTCGTAAACGATAGAACCAACCAATAATGTAGTCGAGAATAAGAATATAAATTGATATCTTTTATTTAATACAAAACACGAAAGTATTTATATGTTTTATGATTCGGCAGTGTTCTTTAAAAGGAAGGTGTGGAGCCACTACCTACAAGCGCTTCTAATTACGAAGGCTTTGAGAACTGCGCCAAGGACTTGGTCGCACGAACGGCGTTCATCCCAAACGGGAAGGAGCGGGATCCAAAACGAGTCTTGCGCTTGAGGGCCTTCAGGGTTACAGGGTTCAGGCGCGGGCCGCGCTGTTTGGTTCGGCCCGGAATTGTTGACAAGAACTTATATCTTTTAGGCACGACAAATCTCAACTCGGGGGGTTAGCTCAACTGGTAGAGCGTCAGATTCCAAATCTGAAGGTCAAGAGTTCGATTCTCTTACTCCTCATCTTTTGTAACCATTTAATAGGTCACGTGATGCGATTTCTCTTTTAATAGTGTACCTTTTGGACGAATTTGGTAGCCATGTGCCACAAGATCAATACGAAAATTTCGTATAAACGAAATTTTCATATTTTTGAAAATATCGATATTCAAAGAGTAGTGATACCCTTTTTGGTATCTTGTACTCTGCATGTCTTATGCAAGTTTTTATGATTTATGATTTATGAATTTATCATTTATCATTTATCATTTATTATTTATCGTTTATTATTTATCATTTATCATTTATTTTATATCGCATATCTACTTATCCAAATAGTATAAATATCCCCAAATTATTCTTGAAATAAACAACATCTTAAGACCTAATCTTCTGATCACAATAACTTTTCGTATATCTTAAGCAACATTTTGCTTATATAACTTCTTTATTTTATCTTTTTACTTTATCACACAAGACTTAGCATTATATTGCTCTATATTGATCTTATATAAAGATCTGGTGGTCACTATAACGACAAATCCTACTTACAAAACTTATTTTTAACCTTACTACTAACACTTTTCCCCTTACTAACACCCACCAACAGTAGTCCTGATGTACGCTCGAATTACAATATAAATAGCCTTGGTCCTTGCCTCTCCTTGTTAAGAGTCATTCAAAAAAAATAAATCAACCAATTGAATCAAACCCCTTTTCTTTTCTTTATATTGTAACGAAAGCGGAGTTGAAACTGATGAATTTCGTGACCCTCACGAACTTCATGAGGCAGACGAACTTCATGCCCCACATGAAGTTCAATCAAACTAAACTTAATCTTTTTAGTATAAATATGTTTAATATTTTTTAAATAAATCAAACAGTTCAGTTATCAGTTAGTTCAATTCTCAGTATAACTCACTCAACCTTATATTCTTTTATTTAAACTCTTTACTTTCTAATACATTTGGTATTCTAAAGTACTTTTATTACTCTTTTATACTTTTATTTTTCTTTTATCACCTTTATCTACCGATACGCTTACCTTGAAGCCCTGTATCAGTAGGATTTACTTTTATTTTTACTTTTACTCTTATATAACACTAGTTATTACTTTTGATCTGTTAAGATCTGGTGGTCACGCGACAGAAACTCTTATATAACTCAAAATACACTCAAGCCAATACCGGAACAAACCCCTTTTTACAATATCTTTCATACAATAAACAGGACATAACTTTTGTTATAAAAGTTCCTGATCTCTTCGTTTTATCTTTTACCTTACTTTATACTTTTCAGTTTGATCAACTTTAAAAGATCTGGTGGTCACTTCAAACCCCTAAACTTATAAAATCTCAAGAAAACTTAATATTAACAACAATCTCTATAACTCTAAGAAAAATTACATTATCATATATTTTATATCGCATATTTAGTTATTCAAATAGTATAAATATCCTAAATTATTCTTGATCTTAAGAATCAATCTTCTGATCACAGTAACTTCTCCTACTTTATTTTTATATCTAGAACTTATTGCTTAAATAACTTCTTTATTTTATCTTTTCTACTTTATCACTCAAGACTTAGCATTACATTGCTCTAAATTGATCTTATATTAAGATCTGGTGGTCACTATAATACCAAAAACTACTTATAAAACTTATTTATAACCTTACTACTAACACCCAGTAACAATGTTTTAGTATAAATATATTCACTACTTATTAAATAAATCAATAAGTTCAGTACAGTACAGTTTTCAGTACAACTCACTCACCTTTTACTTTCTAATACATTTTGTATTCTAAAGTATTTTCTATTGTTCTTTACTTTTATTTCTTCTTTTAGTACTCTTATTTACCGATAGGCTTGCCTTGAAGCCGTGTATCAGTAGGATCCACTTTTATCTTTAACTTTTACTCTTATATAACGCAAGTTATTTCTTTTGATCCATGAAGGTCTGCTGATCATACGACAGAAACTCATATAACTCAATTTACACTCAAGTTCCTACGCGAGCATAGCTTTTTTACAGCGTCTAAGAAAAAGAAAGAAAAGGTTGTTGCTTGGAAGTTCTTTTCAATTTAGGAATTAAGCCCTTCCCTTAAAATAAGAACAGAAACTCCAAGCATAAGTTTTGGCATATGTTCAAATAATGAGCCCCTATGAAATCTTATTATCGAGATAGAAACATGTCATTACAAACAGCGTCTTTTTATATAAAAATAAACTATTAAGGAAGTGAATTAAATATGATACATGATAATTAGGTATGCTGGGTTATGTTAAAATAGTATGTGTTTTTGTTGATACTCATTCTTAAAACATAGACACAAAGTAATTTTATAGATAAGATCAAGAATTTATGACATATGGAGAACATTCTTTAACTATTTACCTTTATAGTATACGTATAGTTAAATAAGCTAATAGCATGTCTGAATCTACAATAACGGCAGTGATGTTTAATATCTCAAGTTATTATTTTATAATTGTTGTTGATTGCTCCTAGACATATCTTATTAAAATGATGTAAATGAAATAAAGTCTAGTAACTTTACATTCGTTCTGATCCTTACATTAACAGTAGCAGTAAGAATATTGTTAAAGAAAAGGAAAACGCAAAAACATAGCATATACATGGGAGCACTTAACTAAAGAGAGTAATGACTTTTGTGTATTGAAAAGAAACATTCTGTTTAAATAAATTATTTACAAGAACACAAAAATAGCGTGGTTTTGAAAAAAAAAAATGACATAATGCAAAGAAGACTCTAGTTCAATTTGCTTACAAAAGGAGTTTATTATATGTACACCAGGTATCTTCGAGTATAACGAAAGCTGGTAAAAAACAAAAACAAATGATATAGATATTTTCGGGTATGGGTGATCAAAAAGATTAGTTATTTCTGTGAAGCCTCTTTTGGTTCTTCCCTCAACTTGTTGTCACAGTGTTCTTCAGTAGCTTTAGCTTGTTGTTTAGAGCAACCGTTCTGTTTTTCATCATAGTCGCCAATTTGAAGCGGCCCAGATGTACCAGTTTGAGAATGCTTGGATCCGCATTTATCATAACTGTAAGGATTCTCGAGTTCGCCAATATCCATCGTGCGTTTGTGTTTTTAAAGAAATAGAAGAAAAAGAAAAGGGGGATTTTCGTTTTTAACTTTAAAGTATAGGGTTTCGGTCGGAGTGTAATATTGACGTGTCTCTGTGCGTAGTTGTTTATCATTCTGCTCTTTCCTTTCCTTCCAGTAATGGCAATTACGAGAAATCTCGGAAAAAGAAAACGTGGGAAGCAAAGCGAGTCCAGCAGCCAAGGAACCACTTACAGATCGAGGAATGCTCGAGATCAGCCTGAAGATCAACCGGAATCAAATCTGAATGTATCTCGCAAAAGAAGGACGGATCTCTCTAATTCGGAGACGGCTGTCAAAAAGAGATCTAAAGGCAAGCAAAAGGAGGAAAGCGTTATAGTTGATCTTCAAGACGATGCTTTAATGACTTGTGAAAACGAAGAAGGTAGTTTTATAACAATGGAGGAAGATGAAGAAAAAGATAAACAAGAAGAGGATGAGGAAGACGACGGGGACGAAGAGGATGAAGAGGACGAAGACGAAATTGACTGGGAAACGGTTCACTTACCACCTACGCTTCCTGAACAAATGCATGAAGAATCAGCAACAGATGTTGTTTATAAGGATGTCGAGGTTGTGTTTGAGGCACCAAGAGCAGTGTTAAAGTAAGAATGATGCATAAATTGATTTATCTATTATTCTGACTTTAAATAGAAAATCCAAATGGGAAATAGAATATCAACGTAATCTACGTGAATGGATACATCATGGCCATGTTGTAGCATTAACAGCGCATTATATCTTACGCAATAGGTGGTGTTCAAACAGCAAGATAAAGGTAATGTATATTACATTTTATTATACCTATGCGTATTCTAATTTGACTATAGTCCCGGTGCTCAAAGATTGTACCTGATCATGCAAGAAATCTTTTATCAAAAGAAACGTCAGAATCAGGCGTGATTACTGGCATTAAATGGCTATTGAACTGGTGGAGCAATTATTTTTCAGTCACTGGTCCAGGATTAATGACTCGACCATACAGTGACTTTGCTGATATAAATTACGACGTTTTACAAGAGATGGTATTAAAGCACGAATCGAACGAGAATGCCGACTGGATTGATAGTTTGGATGATTTTGTAAATCTACTTTCAAAAAAGGAAGGGACGAGTGATACATGCGCCGAGTTATTCGTTGCAGTTTTAAGATTCTGTGGTTGTGATGCTCGATTAGTATGCTCACTTCAACCAGTGCCACACAAAATACCATCCGAGAACACATCCAAAAAGAAAAGCGGAAAGGGACAAGATGGCGCTGAGAAGGACGGAAGTAATGCAGAAGAAGCAGATGAAAAGTCAAACCTATTATTTCAATTTCGTACGCCAACAAAATCTTATGTGAATCCCAACGTACAACTAAGGCAAAAAAACGCAAAGCCTCCTTGTGTGTGGGCTGAAGTTTACTGTCTAGAGTCAAAGAGATGGATATGCGTTGATCCAGTCAGAGGAATCATCGATAAACCTGCATTGATGGAGCCTGCTACTTTAAATCGTAGTAACCAGCTATCGTATGTATTAGCAATGGATGACAAAAAAAGGCACAATATTACTGATGTCACTAGACGATATACGTCGAATTTGGAAAAAGCAATACGACTTAGAGATAGACCACTTACAAAACGCGAACAAAGTTCTGGTTTAAAGCCTTGGTCTGAAGTATTCCTTGCTATGATATGCCACAAACCAAAAATGGGAGAAAGGGAAAGACTTGAGATACAAGATTTGGAAAAACAAGAAAAGAAGGAGAGAATGCCTACGAGTATAGGTGGTTTCAAAAATCATCCACTGTATGCTTTAGAGAGGCATTTGAAGAAATTCGAAGTGCTACATCCAAAGGAGCCTGTGTTGGGAAGTATCAGAGGAGAAAAGATTTATCCTCGACAGTGTGTAAAAACGGTGGCCACTGCGGATAGTTATAGAAAACAAGGGAGAGAAATAATTGAAGGTGAACAACCTATCAAGATGGTAAAGTCACTGGCAACAACTTTAGAGAAGAAAAGGCTTCACGAAATGGCAAAACAAGATGGACAGGAAGTGTTGGTACCTTGTTATGGTGAATGGCAAACACGGAAAATTGTGCCTGATCCTGTTGTGAATGTAAGTATGAAAGTAATGCCAGATATAGCAGGAGTTAACTTGTATTTGTTCACAGGGGAAGGTGCCTAAAAATGCTTATGGTAATATTGATTTATTTACACCAGAGATGTTGCCGCCAGGAGCTGTTCATATCCCAAGTAAGGAACAATATATCTCATTTAAGCAAAATATAAACAGCTTCTTTATTATCTAGTAAATGGCCTTGGAAAGGTTGCCAAAATGCTTGGCATCGACTATGCTGATGCAGTGGTAAGTTGCCTTTGTTGTTGGGAATACAGACAACATGATTAATAAAAATAAACATAGACAGGATTTGAGTTTACAAAGATGCGCTCAGTACCTATTATCAATGGTATAGTAGTTGCAGAAGAGTACCAGTATGTTCTTATGGAGGTAGGTGTTTAACAAATTGTCCAGAAGGAGTGATGGCTGATTGATGTCTTAGGCATTTGAAGAGCAAGAAAAGAATGACGCATTAAAAGCCATTGAAAAACAAGAAAAGGAAGTTTATTTACGCTGGAGAAAGTTGATTAAGAGGTTGATTATTAAAGCGCGTGTAGATAGTGAATACGGTGCCAGCAAGGATGCCAGCAGGAGAGATCATAATGATGATGTATGGACTGTCTATAGTGCTACTAGTAATGATAATAATGATACATATCCTGGTGGAGGTTTTTTACCAGAAGATAATGAATGATTTTGTACATAATAAATATTATTGCATAACGATGCAAAAGTTATTGCGAGCACCTCCTTCTTTTCCTGGTATAATCTTCTTCTTCCAGGTTATATTCTTGGTATTTGGCTTACGGACTAGCTCGAATAGATAATATGCAAGCTTGTTTGAAAAGTGGTGATGAATGCAGTTTGTATATCCAATTGAAGCCATCATCTCTAGTAAATGTTTGTGCGTCATGTATCTAGAATTAGTAACGCATGGTAAAGGTACAACCAGAAATAGATAATGTAGGCGATCTGTTGTTGTTACTGGCATGAAAAAATCTCTTGTATGGATGAGCATTTGGCCTAAAGAAAACGACGTTTATACTCATTAAGCTTACTATATAGCATTAACCCTTACCTCGATCTTTTGGATCGCCCACAAAATTGATGACCAGACTCAAACAAACAATATCAAATCTATTAGCAAGGGCGGGTGGTTGCATGCGTAGGAAGTCCTGTTTTTGAATGTCTGGATGCTGTGGGTTAAGATCAATCGGTGTTGCTGTAATCCATGATGAATAGGCTTCGTAGTTGTTAGGAGCAACGGCACCCACGTCAAGTACTTTTAATGGCTTTGTCGTCTTATCCAAAGCGTGTTTACAGTGTGACTTTAAAGTTTGGATCAACCATTTTGAAGAATCACCTCCTCGTGCTTTACTCTGACCCAGCTGTGAAGCCTTTTGATACCAGTCTAAACCACCAAGAGATTCCATTTCTTTTAAGATTTCAGCTTCTCGTTTCTTTAATGTTTCTGGGTTGGCTCTACATTTTGCTAATTCTTTATTCAACACATGGAATCGTCTAATCAAGCGAGCTGTTTCGGCGTGAGAGCGTTTAAACTTTGCTTTGGCTGTTGATATTTGTGTTATTGGTGTCTTCTTTTTTTGCTTTTTAACCATGGAGAAAGAATGTCACTTTTTGAGATTATACTGTGACTATTGAACTTTTTTTTTTTTTTTTTTTTTTTTTTTTTTTTTTTTTTTTTTTTTTTTTTTTTTCGGATTTGAAATGTAGGATTGTGTGTCGTGCCTGTTATTGCTGGGTTCGAAGTTTACTTGTTGGTAGAACGATAGATTGAATATAGAGTAATGCGGAATTGTGAACGCAATATTTGACAGATCTCAGAAAGGCATATGGCTTGATCCAAAGCACTACGAGATCCACAAAATCCCCCTTGCACAATATCCAGTGATGGCCCTTCACTTGCTAATGTAGGTTGTATACAATGTTTCAGGATTTTTCTAAATATTGTGGTTAAGCTGATTGAACAGTAGTTACCTAGATTGATAGAGAACCTTTCTTATGGATTGGAGCAACTTGTGCGATACGCCAAGGCAGAGGGACATAGTACCAGATCCAACACATTTGAAACAGTATGAAAAGGACTGGTGTCAGTAAGTGTTGGATGGGCTTTAGCATTTCAGTGGTTTAGAAGTCTTGCCAGTAGCTGTAGCTTGAAGTAACCCAACCGCAAGTGGCATCCAGTGAATTGTATATGATTTGACATATATAATGTTTGAGCTCTTCTATACGCCTCTGTCCTGCTTTTACATCATCAACCCGATGGGAGACAGATTGAGTCGACAGTCTAAGACGGGTTAAGGCTGATTGCACTTGCTGAGTGTATGCGTCGCGAACCTTTTGCTTTCTCAATTTTCTAAGATTCCATATGGCTCGTTGTATTTGTGTTGGTTGATAGAGAGCAGTTGCTTTAAAAGAGAAAGAGACCATTTTGTGGTTGGAACCGAGGGATTTATCCACAAGAATCTTCATTTCTGGTTCGTTTAGTTCAGTAGTACTCATGAAAAGATCAATAATATCGCTCCCTTTATGTGTCAGAAATGTAGGTTGACCAAAATCCAGTCGTCTATTCCATACGATGATCTCCTTTTCTTTAAGCCAGCGGTGTACAACGCTACTCCGAGGATTGGTTGAGCGATCCTCTGTTTAAGAGCCAAGTATAGCGTTAAAATCACCATATATGATTGTTTGGCTTGTGTTAGGAGTTGCTGATGGGAGCGATGATAGAATCTCCAAGGCTGCTTGATTATCTAGGGAAGGTGGCAAATATGAACAGTGAATTAATGTATCAGCTATTGTGAAGGAAAGTTGATACTGGGCAAAAGAAGGATTACGAGAGGGCAAGTGATGTATGTGGTACGGGCAGTTAGGATTTACAAACATACATATACCTTGCGCGCCTCTGTTGTTATAGTATTCAATAGGTATGCCATACGTATGAAATTGCTGCCAATTTGTTGGGTATCTTGCAGGTAGGAGTAGCCAAGTTTCAGTGATTAAAAGGACCGATGTTGGTTGTGCTGCTTTGATAATAGGTGTAATGGCATGCCTGGGTAGGCCGATAGCGTTAAAAAATGTAATTGTTAGGTGGTTCATAAGGGTGTAGAGTCGTCTATGGTAATAGCTTCCCTTGTAGAGTTGGTGTCGGTGTTGATAGATTCGTGAAATAAGCCGTCCGCGTTGTCCACGGTGACATTGTCAGATTGGAAGATGTTGGCAGCTTGGTCGGGTACTTTACAACTACTAGGAAGGCTTCTTGTAAAAGTATTTTACTGATCCATCCTTTAGAGTAGAAGAATCGATCAACAGTATACTTGACGAGGGCGCGAATGTAATTCAGAGCACGTGTCATACGGTCACTCTGGTGCATGAGGGCGAAGCTGGCTCTTTCTTCAGGTGAAAGATCAGCGTATTTAGGATCTCGCAAGACTTTGGGATCACAAGGATCAAAATCATCTTTAAGGGTAACTTTAAAGCATTTTAATTGTTTATGAAGATCATTCATATAATCATTATGCACAAGTAACGCAACAGCATTGTGGTCTGGGTAGTGTATATCCAATATGCGGTTGTTCGTAATATCGAGTTTTCTCAAAAGAGTATGAATCTGGCCTATAAGAACTCGTGCTTTAGTTGGCAAGTATACATATTGAAATCCTTGATTCTCAGATGGCGGCTGTAAGAGGCGTGCAGCTGCTTCTTGTCGCTGCAATCGGCGTTGTTGTTCATGCTCTGCAAGACTGTGCTTGATTTGGGAAATATGCTGAGGGTTATGCCATGGAGGTGTTTGGGAGGGTAGTGCAGGAAAATCTTCGGGGCCGAGATGGTTGTCGTCTTCGTGATGGGTAGGCTGGTTCATATTTATGGATTGTTGTGTCGCTTGTTCTTGAAGTTGGGTCACCTGTTGACGCAAATTGGCTAACATGAGCTGCTGCAAGTTTGGTTGGGAGGCGTTTAATCATGTCTAGTAAGGGCTGCATATCGTGTGCCTGGTGGTTTGTGTTACTATTTCGGTAGGTTGTGTATTGTGGAAAACTCCAGAAGCTTTGCTGTTTGGTGAGCTTACAAAGCTGTTAGAAGAAACTAAAGGCTGAACAATGTACATCATGGCTCGAGCTTTAAAGGTCTTTCCATATCCATGACAACGAAATATTGGCATAGGTGGATCGGTTTTAGTGGATCCATTACGACGAAATTGGCCCATCTTTTCACAATGAGGACACCTCAAAGATATGTGATGACTCTCAAGCTGCAAAAGTAAAGTAGCTACTGCTTCCTGAGCGAGAGTTTCATCCATATTTATTAAATTACTGTTATTTATGTCGTCAGGCGGCATAGTTGAAGCAATTGTTTTCGTCGTGGTTAGTGTTTTTTTTTGAAAGTGCAACACTTTTTTTTCTTGTGCCATCGTTTTGGCAAAAGATGTATGTGTATCATGAGCAAATTCATCTTAGAAATCATTATTCAACATCTGATGAGCGCTTCTTTCTTTTGAAAGAAAATATCGCTCAACCATGGATAACATGATTGACGATACCAACTATGGATTAAGCGCATTATATTGTCTTTCTGTAGTGAGAGCGGATATAATACATTTATTGTGAGAATCAAAAGAAAGAAAGAAGCAGTGTTATTTGCTTTCATCCAGATATAGAACAGTACCAAAGACATAATCCCATAGTTTAGAAGTAATTCCAAATCCACTATCGAAATTCTTGTAGTGATGGGCAATATGATACCTTTTAAGTTCTCTAAAGTAAATCTTGAGTACGTTGGCATGATGAAGGTAATAATGAATCATGTCGTAACAGACATAACCAAAGAAGGCGCCTGCCACAAATGAGTATGCAAGAGGAGGATGAAATAGTCCATGAGCAAGCTGAAAAACAGGTATACTCAGGATTATTGTCAATATAGGAGGCATCACTAAGCGTAGTCTAGGATAAGCGCGTCAGTCAGAGTTCTGTTTATAACTTTTTAGAAAATACCTGTCCATAGGCATATGGTGGTGTATACCATGCAAGGTAAAATGAACCAATAGGGCAATTGGATGATCCGGTAAAAGTTTATCCAGATGAAATAGAAATCTATGCAAGACGTACTCTAACAAAGTCCAAAACAAGATGCCGATAGAGAAGCCTTGAGAAGTAACTTGAATTGAACCATACGCACAGTTTAGGGATTTCCATAGCTGAAAGACGACGAATGGTAACCATAGGACTGGAACAATAAACCAGTTTGTTTTAGACAGCATATCCAAATAAGGGTTATCAAAATAAGGTACAGTATAAGGTGTGTATCTTGGTCGATGTACTTGCTCAAGGTAATATTCTTTTGAGTAGGTGGCGTTCCATAGTTGTGAGAATAGAGGCTTACGAAGATCTAAAAACTCCTGATCCCTCTGAGATCCTATTTTATTCGCATTGACTGCTTGCTTGATGACATTTCGTTCTTGGACATGGTCATCTTTAACAACTTCTCCAATATAATATTCTGTAAGCACATCATAAGCTGCGTCTGAATGAGTGTGATAGACGCTATCCTTCATAATGGAAGTGATGTCTTTGCCAGCAAATTCCAATATATATTCGCTTCCCCCTGGATGATCTTGCAAGAATGAAGTGACATCGTAAACCTTGTTATTGACAATAACCCAACAAGAATCACTTGTAGAGTGTTTTTTAACTTCGTCTCTTTTAAAAGTTATGCTCATTGATCAAGGAAGGAAGGGGAAAAGCTTTAAAAACAATGAACTGACCTTTATTGCTCTTTTAATGACCGTCAAGGAAAATAAAGTTTAAGTGAGGCTGAATATGTACTCTATGCTACTCTATTTCACCCTCAATATGTTAATGTGTCAGATAATCTCTATACATGTAATATTTAATACAACTGTCAATATTTCCCTTACAGTTTACAGAAGAAGGGGAAAGGGGCAAATCTGCGTGTGCTTCCTTTTTTGGAAATCAAAGCAATTTCACACAGGCTAAAAAGTGCTCAATAGTCTAAACAGATCATTTTACCAAAACCACATAGGAAACATACAGTTTACTATTATAATCTACAACTATTTAACGTTCTAAACAATGGTTGCTTTATGCAAGAGTGGACGATTTACAATTTTACGTTGCACAATCTCTAAAAGTCTTGAGACATGTAGATCTTTTTTACAGAATATATTGAAGCCTCTATAGTAGTTTCTTAATAGTGCTTTTGACAAGATGTACAAAACAATTTATCAGATAGGTCCCCTAAGAGCCATGTAAAGATATTCGTTATAAAAGAATAAATCTCACTGTCATGTATTTAATCTCAGCAGACGGTAAAAATAAGGTGCCTGGCAATTTTGTATGGTTTTTTGACCTGTCAAACATGCTTCGAACAATAATTCGAATAGGCAAAATCAATCAACTTTCTAAAAGCACTTATGCTGGCACATACGCTATATATAATAGAGGACTACATTCTACAAAGACAACGTCAGGTATACATGTATTTCTTTCTTTCTCTTATAATCTCACCAAAGAATATTAGATAACTTCATAATCACTAATGAAGAAACCATTGTGGACGGTAAAAGACTCGTGCGTGATGACTGGACCAATGTCACACCGACTGTACTTTCGAAAATTCATAGAAAGTTACACTTACAACCACAGAATCCTATTTCAATCATTCGTCAATTGATTGAAACCAACTTTAAAGATTTCAAAACGTTCAACGATCTAAGTCCTATTGTGACGACCAAGCAAAACTTTGATGATTTATATATCCCTCAAGATCATCCTAGTCGAAGCAAGTCAGACAATTACTATTTCAACAAGGATACTGTGCTTCGAGCCCATACATCAGCGCATCAACTTGACGGTTTAGCTTCGGGAGAGAATAAGTTCTTGATTAGTGGTGATGTCTATCGTCGAGACGAGATTGACTCATCTCATTATCCTGTATTTCATCAGATTGAAGGATTCTTTTATGTGGATAACGATGTTAAAAAGCTAACGAATGAACTTGCACTTATTCAGAGTAAAGAGACACCCAACATTGAATTAGTGGATGATACAATCATCAAACCAGAGAACCCAATTCAGGAATGTCATCGTTCAGAATCAGTGGATTTGATATCTGCTCACTTAAAGCATTCAATCAATTCAATGATACGTAATTTGTTTGCTGATGAACCTGACTTGAAGGTTAGATGGATAGACGCTTACTTTCCATTCACAAGCCCCAGTTGGGAAGTAGAGATCTTGTATAAAGGAGAATGGTTAGAAGTACTTGGTTGTGGTGTTGTCAATCAAAAGATCATGAATCAAGCAGGATTGAACGATAAGATAGGATGGGCATTTGGTATGGGTCTAGAAAGATTAGCCATGGTACTGTTTGGTATACCAGACATTCGATTGTTTTGGTCAGAGGATAGTCGATTCATTGAACAGTTTACTCCTGGAAAGATTAATAAGTTTGTGCCATTCTCCAAGTATCCACCATGTATAAAAGATATATCATTTTGGTTGCCTGAAGAACAATGGAATGAGAATGACTTTTGTGAGTTAGTAAGAGGCATTGCTGGTGATATTGTTGAAAATGTGTGCTTGGTAAGTTTTATTTATTATGATAATATTCAGTCATTGACCTTCTTGTAGATTGATGACTTTGTTCATCCCAAGACTAAAAGACGCAGTTTATGCTATCGTATCAATTATAGATCCATGGACAGGTAAAAAGCCTTGTACCTCTTGATTACTTATATTTACTCTCTTTATTATAGAAATGTAACAAATGAAGAGATTAATGAAATACAAGAAAGAGTACGCCAAGTTGTCCAAAAGGAGTGCAAAGTGGAACTGAGATAAAAAAAAGACGCGTCTGACAACAATAAAAAAAATGCAAAAAAAACACGCTTTTACAATGTCCACCATGGTGTCCTAATGACGCGATACGGAATTTAATTGGCTCAAAGTTTTATTTAAAGCAATAGGAATAACCTTTGACCTCCCTTTTCTCTTTCTTTCTCTTTTCTTTCCTTTTGATTCAATCATTAAGCAGATGGACTTACAGTTTGACTTTCTAGCACCTTCAACAAAGTAATATAAAGATATATAAATAACATCAGATTAAATATTCACACAAAAGCATATAAAATTGCTCTCTCTCTCTCTCTTTTTCTCTCTCTTTTTTTTTATTTATAAAATAGCGATTTCAATATACCTTCAACCATATTGTCACCTCTTGAAAATAAATCAGATTCATACTTGACAAATAATGATATAATGAATGCATCAAATGATATCATGGAAAAGAAAAGATACTCATTATCATCAACCCCCTTAAAAAATGACTTTTACGCCATTCACCATCCACATCACACTCCAAATGATAAAGAAAACTTGCCTCTACATGACAATCACAAGAATCTAAAAAGACAATCTCCAGAAATAGAAGTCGCTTCACCTTGTACATTAACAGCTGAACGACTAAAACGTATGAAGCTACAATCTGCAAAGACACCTCCGAATAATCAACAAGAAGAACAACATCAACTATTCAGTACTTGCAAGGGATTGTGGCCAAGTTCGCCATCACTGGGAGACCTTAGTCACGATAATATTACTGCGGTTAGCAACCTTTTAAAAGTTCGTCTCATACAAGGAAAATTCAAAATGATGGCCAATATGAACCCAAACGATGAACTCTATACCCTATTTGCACAAGATCGAGTATTGCCTAACAAACTAAGATACTCGTATAAAATATCATTATCACCCAAACGGACAAAATCAGTTCTCTCAGTCATAGGCAATGGAAGAAACCTGTCAACAGGAAAGAACAATCAAGCATATCAGTCACTCGCCAAGGACCTCAGCGTACCATCATTACCATCTATCACAGGAAATGATCTACTCGTTTCCCCTACGAGACCACAGCAACTAGTGCAACAACAACAACCATCTAAAAAGAAGAACAAAACACCCAAGTCAATACAGAAGCTTAACCGCACGCCTATAAAGTCACCATATGCCATGGCAAATTCACCACGTACGCCGGCAAAGACACCTAATACCCCTAGAAAAAGAACAATCTTGGACGCTCCAACGGTCATCACGCCTGATGGTAAAAACAAAACCAAACCAAAACCAAAAAAAGCTAATGTCTTTTTAGGAAAACGATACTTTCTCTGTGAACCATGTAATAAAAAATACAAGAATCGAAATGGTCTCACGTATCATTTGGAAAGATGTAAAAACAATGGTCCATATACTAAAGAGGAGGATGAACTACAGAGTCAGCAGAGCCAGCAGAGTCAAAGCACAGTAAATACAAATATATCACAACAAAACGATACCTCAACGACACCTATGCAGGATGTGGCAGTAACCACACCTTTGAATGACATAATGACTACGCCATTGAACGAAAGTACACCAATTGCTCCTCTGTTTGAAGAAAATAAGGATGAACCGTTACTAGAAGAATTTGATTTATTTGATAGTATCAATAGCTCGTTTGACGAAGACATGCTTAGCAGCTTACAGAATTCAAACTTGGGATTTAGTCCACCTGTAGATGAATTGTACAATTTTTTTTGATATAGCTCTTTATTGGAATAAAGTTTCTTCGTGCTTTCTCTTTGTTTTAACCGTTCCCGGCTTGGTTTGTGCGTCCGGATGTATGGCTAACTCATGAGGTACTCTTGAAATGCTTGACTTGGCAAGCATCTGACGAAGATCATACATGACTTCAGAGTCCCTGTTTGATAAAAAGGTAATGGCAACGCCAGATTTACCAGCACGACCCGTACGACCGATACGATGGGTGTAATCTATAGTAACATTAGAATAAATACACATGCAGAAACGGGATGTTCATACCTTCAATGTTCTTGGCCATGTCATAGTTGACAACAAGTGAAAGATTCTTAATATCAATACCACGACCTGCAACATCGGTAGCAACCAGTACATTCGCTTTACCACTCTTAACCTGAGCTAGTGCATGCTCTCTATATTGCGAGTTAATATATCAAAGTAACTGCTTTTCTTTTCTTTTTCTTTACCTTTGTTCCTGTGATTTGCCACCATGCAAAGTAACTGCAAAGTGTCCTTGTTTTTTCAATACATTTGCAACCGTATCCACACCCTTTTTGGAGTTGAGGAAAACGATGATAGGAGCTGCAAATTTGCCAGAATTGATAATTTCCAAAAGACGAGAGCTACAAAAAGAAGCAAACGATTAGTTTACAATAAAGAAAGATACAAATGACATACGTCTTTTTGGCATCGTCATTAATCATTTCAACACGCTGTTCTACAGTCTCGACTGCTTGACCAACCACACCAATTGTGACCACAGCTTCTCTTCTCAAGTATTTCCTAGCCAAACGCTCTACCGCAGCAGGCATAGTAGCAGAAAACATAGTAGTTTGTCTATACTTGCGTCCTTGAGGAAGATCTACTTGCATGTTATCATCGCCCTCAGGCTTCATGTTGGAGACAGGCAACGCGTCCAAAATAAAGTTGACATCTCCTTCAAAACCCATGTCGATCATACGATCAGCTTCATCCATTACCACATAAGTACATTGATTCAATACTAAAATTCTTCTTTCTAAACAGTCCTTTAAACGACCTGGCGTAGCAATAACAATTTCTGCACCACTACGCATACTAAATGCTTGCTCTACAATATCATGCTATCCACTACTGTTAATTTTGTCCGGTGTGTTCATTGTTGTTATACTTACGCCACCAATAATGGATACACAGTTATATCCCATGGGAGTAGCAAACTTTAATGTTTCCTGCTCAATCTGCTGTGCTAATTCACGAGTGGGTGCCAGAATCAATGCATAAGGACCATCAGACATATTCTCCTCTGACATTTTTGGTAATTCGGATATATATACAAGAAGTGGAATAACAAAGGATGCAGTTTTACCAGAGCCTATAATCCAGCAGTTCAATACATGAATCACATTATTAATACTGATTTACCTGTCTCTGCAATACCGATGAGATCACGGTTTTGTATAGCAATAGGAATGGCTTGTCTCTGAATAGGAGTAGGATCTTTGTATCCAATTTCCTTAATGATCTGCTGTATCTTCTCTGGAAGCCCAGATTCATCCCATGAACGAATAGGATGAGGTATGTTACCACCTCTTGTTGTAATATTAAAGTCTTCTTTGAAGATACGCCAGTCTCTTTCTCTCATCTGATCCAAAGGCTTTTCAGTCCAATGACGTTCATCCCATTTGACCTTGGCTTCCTTTCTAAGGGAAATTTGCTCAAGTTCGCTATAGTAGAATATTAGAGCAATAGAAAAAATGGCCAGCAAGAGACACTAACCTAGCTCTATCGATTTCTTCAGTAGTTCTACGTTCTTTCAATAGTCTTTCATAAAATTCAGATTGTTGCTTCTTTTGTTCTTTTTCGTCGATACCGGCAATATGACCACGACCAAACATTTGAGCATTGTGCTTATTGGCATATAAGGGGTTAAAGTCATAGGATGTGTCTTCTCCTGCATCCCAATCAAACACAAACTTTTTCTCATTCATCCTACGAATCTTTCTCTTTTTGCGTTCACCACCAAAATAACGTTCCTAATATGTGTTACTTAAATTCACTCATATCTATTTCTCTCGCTCTACTTTACTCTTATCGCCTGCTTTTCTTTTTCGGTAAGATCCGCATCATTGTCATTTTCCTCTTCTCGTCTTTTGTTATCGGGTCTACGCTGATTCAGCCTCCTATACTCATCTTCTGCTGCATGATCAAAGTTTTCTCTTGCTCTGCGCTCCTCTTCCTGCTTTCTTCGTTTCTCTTCAACTTCTTTTTGGCGCTTTTCCAAAGCAAGTTTCGCTCTTTCTTCCTTGGTTAAGAATTTAGGCTATATTGTATTGTTTAGTGCTTTCTTTTTTTTTATGCAATCTACAAAACTACCTTTTCTGTTTCTTTTTGTTCTTGCTCCTTTTTCTTTAGCAATTCTTCGATTGAAATGGGTGTTTTCTTTTTGACAGGCTCAGGTGAATTCATGATGCCTTCTTCCTGTGGTTCTTCCTTTTTACGTTGCTCATGACGTGGCCTATTGTCACCATTGGTATCACGACGATTGTCGTCTCTTTGTCTTGTATCATCCCGATCTGATCTTCTCGATCTACTGTCTCTGTAATCGTCATAGTGTCTGTCTCTATCTCTACTACTTCTGTAGTCACTTCTACTGTATCTATCTGAATCATTTCTTCTTGAAGGTGATCGGTCTCGATTGTACGAACTTGACATTGAACTAATAAGCAAAGCAAAGAAAAAGCGAGAAAAGAAAATCGTAGGACGCAAAAGACCGCGGAGTTTATTTGCTACTGCAGTTAGCAGCAGAAATAAAAGTCACATTTGCCTCGCTTTTAATGCTGTTGACAAACTAACAGATCTAATTGATATATTTCCAAACACTCTTTATCATCATAAACGAATAATGTTCATAGCGAGATAACTCTTAAAGCGTTAAGGATTACTGAGAGACTATTTCCAGTTCATGAAAAAGATACGCTTATCGCGAAAGCACGTCGGTGGGTTATTACGAGTTATAGTTACATCATTGCAGTGTACGCTGGTATAATATATTAAAAGTTGCTGAACGTATACTTGCAGGCCATCTCTATAAGTTCAATATTGTCCAAGTAGGCCATCATCCACCAAAGTCAGTTTTACTTAATTGATCGATGAGTCGCTGATGTATGAGTTTTGGGTTCTTTGGTGTCACAGCAGGGTACGGAAACAACTTCATTTTAGTACTTGTTGACTATTATAGGCGGATCAACGGCATTGACAAAAGATGGTCCCTTGACTACTCTTCATCAAATAACCACGCTAATCGAAGCGTGCGTGAGACTAATCAGACATACTATTATCAAGATATTATGCGGCAAAAGATGAACCATGGTTTTTGTATCTTGATTACGCTCAGTATTGCCCAAGCATAAATCAGAGTACATTATAAACAGTTGTTCCTATTCAGTAGATAATCAAACGAGTTTCAAAACTATAACAGATTGAAGCCCACATTTAAACTTGAGACAGCCGAAGAGCAGGCCATTGATGAAGATTACACATTCGTACAAGACATATATCAGTGATGTCTGAGTGAACCAGAAAAACACAGAAATGTGGTCATGAGACATTTAGGACACACAAGATCACTGTCCTGCAAATTTCTGTCGGAAGCAAGGTCCTAATCAATCATGTTTATCAAATTAGAAAGCCT
>JAMYHX010000338.1:2264-46852 GCA_025529335.1 Rhizopus sp. PT2906
TGAATGGAGCTACTGTTATAATCACCCTCCGTACGCATCCAGAACTAAACTGTCCTAAATAGCCCTGGCCGCCCTGTCAGCCACCGGTACAGTCAAATCCGAAGAGTAAGTGATTTTAAAACTAGTAGCTACCCGATTATTCATAATTCATAATCCTAATAAGATGATTAGCAATTATAATTGGGCTTTATTTGATTTTGATATTATTTATCTTTGAGGCTTTAGCTGTTTAACACACATATCTCCCCACAATGACCCACATGTACCAGAAGTCAGACTCCTAATACAATGTTCAATCCACAGAGCTAAAACTGGCCTGCAAAGCTGGACTGTGAAAGCTAAACAGGCAATCACTATGGAGGAGATACCATTGAATGGAGCTACTGTTATAATCACCCTCCGTACGCATCCAGAACTAAACTGTCCTAAATAGCCCTGGCCGCCCTGTAGACCACCGGTGCAGTCAAATCCGAAAAGGGTGATCAATTAGTTTTAAAAAAGGCATTTGTCTATGGAAATAGCATAAACATAAAAAACTAAAGAAAAATAATAGTTTAAGTGTGACATAACAGTCCAGACCGCGGAGTGTTAATACTAGGAGTCTCCGATTTTCTTACACAGCCGCAAGATAGGGCTTTTAAAAATAGAATCGTTGCATTGTAAGGGTAGAGTGAAATGAAATATAATGTAAAATAAAATAATAAACTTACATGAATACCCTGCTGGAAAGATCAATCTTCTTTTACTATGATATTTGATCTACTATTTTCCAAAACATTGGGTTTATTAAAAGGTATATTGATAAATATTGAAAGTTTGGAAAAGGGCTTGTTTGTTTATCTTTTTTGTTACTTGTTTAAGGTGTTCACTATGACTAAAACAAGAAAACGAAGTCGCTCGATAGAAGAAGATGATGCTAATGTCGATGTAAACGGCCAAATCAGCCAATCGGTCGATGAGATTCAATCGACTTTATTAAATACATCAACTGAGTTGCTAAAAGAGAATATAAAGAAGCGCAGACCCTCCGCAACCAAGGCAGACACCAAACTAAAGCAAATTTATAACGTACAAAAAGTGAAAAAGGCTTTTGATTTTGCTAAAACGGTATAGTTCAAACACAAAAAAAGACAAGTAACTTTTCAACTAATAACCTAGTAGTTTGTTGAGGAGGATGATGTTATAATCCCAAACTGTCCTTTATCTATAGCCACCACTATCAAAAGAGCTTGCTTAAAAAACTATGATAACTATAAGACTCTTAATGATAATGATAAAAATATCGTCGCGTAAATATTATGATGTATATTATATATGTAGCCAGTACTAAAGTGTATTTTATACTTAGCCTTGGGGCAAATGGTATACTCGATCTCTCCAAGAACTCTCCCCACAAAGACTTATTGGGAAGTAATGTGTTTAATATTTTACAAAAGACATATCCCCCCTCCCTCACATCCATGGACATCTTTGAAGATATCGTTTGTGTCAGTGACATTGAAAAGGTAATATTAGGTGAACACATAATATTTGACGTTATTGCAAAAGTACCTAATATCTGCTTTTATAAAGAAAGCAAAGATCGATCTCAGTTCCGCAAGAGCCTACGCCAATAAAAAAGAAAGCTCAGCAAAAGGCTTTGAATCTACGATCTACGATGTCTATTCCGAATAGTAAGTGCGATTGCATGTTGTCAACTAACTAATAGTTATACTAATATAATAAATAGCCTCAAGATTCTCCAATTCAAAAAGAAAGTATTTCGTAAAGATTTAGATATCACCGAAGGTGATTTCGCTGTGAAGGTGTGGGGGCCCATACTCGAAAGTACGATGCGAGATGAGGAAGAAATCAGGCTCAAATGGTAAGGACACCCTTATAAAAGTAAAACCTTTTTTAGTAGTTTTATTGTTATTAAAATAAACTGTACAATATAGGGGCGACAGTGTTGGAGATTCGTCAGGTGTTTCGGAATCCATAGGATTTAAAGTTGACGTTCGAGCAGTGTATGACCGGTTTAGTGCTAGAAAAAACCTAAAAGAGGTAGACACCGCAAACGTGGAGATGGCCAGAGCAGATGCATCAATCGGTAAAATCACTTCAGATCGCACCAAACTTTTTATTGAAAACAAATGCGTGATTGATCGATTGGTGTTCGAGGGTATCAATAAAGAAGACGCCGTGATCCCATGCTTACAAATTACTGGTATATAGAATGAAAGTAAAATCATACATCCAAATAATCCTGATTTTATGATGATAGGCCCGAGAGCAATATTGTACTCCGTTAGACTCGTAGCAAATGGTTTGTACGTTGGAACTGAAGAAAGAAGATGCTCCTTGGTGAGAAATGGAAATGATATTTCCAATTTCCGACATGCTGTGAATTTGTTACAAACCTTTAGAGTAAGATGAATTAATATGTATAAAGAAAAGTACTTATTATAAATATATAGAGATCCGCTTTGAGTTTAATAAACATTAACAATCAAGAAAACAATAGATCCAAAAAACACAAAGATACAATCATGGAACGACGGTCGACATGGATTCCTCCAGTCAATAACAATAATAAGGTCCCACCCCTTCCCCAGTATCTTTTTGAGTAAATAATATTATCATTGACAATTATATTGTATTTTAAAAAAATGAAATAAAAAAAACGTGAATTTATGCCTTTTTTTAATAAAGACATTTAGGAAGAGCAAAGTATAAGCGAATAACTGTTTCATATTTCAATATACCCAATAAAGACATTTTTATGATTGTTTTTTATTCAATTTCTCTACGTATTAATCTATGCTATAGACATATGTCTGCTATTCTAGTATTTAAATAATACAACGAGGAAGACATCATCAAAAACAATTCTTGAATCATTAAATCAAACACTTTTTCTTTTATTTTTATATTCATACAATAAACAGGACATAACTTTTGTTATAAAAGTTCCTGATCTCTTCTTTTTATCTTTTACTTTACTTTACACTTTACAGTCTGTTCAACTTTAAAAGATCTGGTGGTTACTTCAAGCACCTAAACTTAAAAAAATCTGAAGAAAACTCTTTATATTAACAACAACCTCTTTAACCCCTAAGAAAAATTACAACAGTATAAATATACCAATATCATTTTTGAAATAAACGACATCAAATTCAGATCACCAAAACTTCATTCTATTCATACTGATTACGATCGTTTATCTCAATGCCACTCATAAGCAGACATTGTTCTACGACGAACTGTACTTCACACAACGGCTAAAAATATATCGGCTAGCAGCCGTTTCTGTTTTCCGCGTCTTATATCCGCGCATACCTCCAATTGTAAGCAGCATCATTATTTAAGATTTCTTTCAAGTAAAACCAAAAATGGTAGTCAAATCACTGAAGCAGGCATAGATTGGAACCTGGAGCCTGTCCATTTTGACAAGGTATGTTGCAACTAATTTCAGCTACTTTGCTTCTCTTGCTATCGACAAACTACAACAAAGGACAATTCTTTTATTATTTATTGCAACGATATGGAGACCAAGATCAGATATCGATACCTTGCAAGCACGCGATGTCCATTTCAAGTTTGATAATAATGCGGATCTCTCTGGCATTACGCTGTTCATCAGAGCATCAAAGAAGGATAAGCAGAAACAATCAGCCTTGGGTACCTTATCCCAAAAGTCAATGTGTACTGTATATACACTGTTTGTCTCCTGGAAAAAAAATAAGACATTTACGATCAGAGTTCCTAGACGAGCATACGGTGTTTCTCATATATCTCAACAATCTCAGCAAGGTACAATCCATTCAACCAAGTGCGGTAGCAAATACTGTGATATTGTGTATCGGCGCTTTTAGCCGGCACAATTTTTAAATTCAGTACCGTTATCACTCTGTAGTTTAGTAAGGAATTCCATGATAGAGAATACATCTACAAGTGTTCGAACGATTGTATCAGATTTTTTATCTGTTAAGGGTTTAATGATGCAAAAACGAGTGCATACATCAACAATAATTATGAATTAATTATTATTATTAGAAGACGTAGAAATAGGACCACCTAAATCAATAGCATAATGATCACTAGGATAATAGATATAAATGCTTCTTAGAGGATGATATTCTTTCTTTACAATATTACGCTTCATACAATTAGAGATGGAATTTGGCCAGTGAATACTTTGATTATGAAGACGTTTGACCATCTGTTCTGTACTATAATAGGCAGTTGGATTATGAGCTTCATTCAACAGCTGTTGATTTTCATTTTAAGGAGGACTAAAATAATCGTTATAGATAGATTGACCTGATTGTATGTGGAAGGTCTTTTGGTTGTTATGATTATTTAAATTAGACGTTAAAGAAACATCATTAGGCGAGGGAGAAGAAATGTTATCCGCTGAAATAGAATTGGCACTAGCACTGTTACTCTTTAAGGAATAATATGAAGCCTTAGCTTCTTTTTATTACCGACGGTGTCAGATGTCGAATGATTTGTAAGAGAAGAGTAGAGCCTCTTGATTATATTCACATCTTCAATTTAATTTTTGATGCATGCTTTCGCAATGCTCTTTGACATAATGAGGTTGGGTATCAGGCTTTGCACATGACATTTATATTAATTTTATTTTACAAAATGAAAAAAAAAAACTATTATAAGCAGCAAAGTATCTTTTAAAAAGGTAAAAAAATATCAAAACAATACCGAAAGGCTTGCTTTGCTGTTGAAAGTGACCCTATCAAGGAAAAGCCAGTTGTATCATACTTATCTTTCAGAATACAATCTAATCAAATAGTCAGATTAGGGCGAAATGTCCCCATCAAAATTAATATTTGTTTACTAATTAATTCTTTGATCATGATTTTATAACCATTTTACTTATAAATTGCTATCCAAAGCCCATTTTTACATTTATATTTCAGCATTTTTGTTAAAGAGCGTAACCTTTATTGCTTTTATCAGATTATATTAAAATATGGATTTTTGTTACATTAATACCAAAAAACGTGTGTTTATACATGCAATTTTTTTCTTGTTATCCATTTATTCATATAAGAAAATAAAAATGTTCTCATTTTATATTGAGACAAAATAGCTGATTATTCAAATATCAAAAATCGGTTTTTTGTTTTTTACAGCTAAGCATCAATCTCTCGTATATTTACGGAATCTTTACAGTAAATGAAAAATCTTCGATAGTCTGTGCTTCAAACACATTGAGCCACTTTTTTTGTTGGAAATTAAAAAGGGGTGAAGACATCGAACAAACATACAGAATTGCAACTTCACAGCCATTTCAGCTTTTGAATTATTTTTGCAGTAGGAGAAAAAAGTTCTAATTCCAGTCTATATTGTTTATTCAGTAGTCTTAATCACTCTACAACTTTTATGTATGTATTAGACATTCTATGTATCAATCGATTAAAACAATTGCGCTAATAGGAGGAGCTTTAATAGTAAAATAACTTCATGTAAAGATTAAAACCATGTTCAGGAGCAATGATGCTGATACTAAACCGGTAGTTTTCCAGTTGTCTTCCTTTCAAATAAACGTAATCTATTTAAATTAAAAAGTTCAGCCACCCTTGATTATTGTTGCCTTTAGCAATTATTTTAAAACAAATTTATTAGATTGTTTCTTTTTTTAAGAGAAAATATATGTAATATGCTTGGAAGTTTAATGGCGTACTTTTATTATAAAATAAAAGCCATGTTGCCATGTTTAATAAAATTTAAGTCTATGAATATCTCAGGTATTGGACAATGAACTTTTAATCAATAGAGATTCCTAGTGGTGTTGGTTACTTAAAACATGTAATGCATCGCAGAGATGACCAATATTGTAGCAGAATAAATCAAAATATACAACAGTTTACAGTACTTCAAAATGTATAAACAGAGTTCTCTTTTTCATTGTATTTGATGACCTAATATCCAGAAATAAACGAATTCTCATAGATATTAGTTTGCCTTTATCTCTTGCTTCTTGACTATTATATTCTCAAGATTTTTTTTTCAAGTTCAATTAAGTTTACACGGCTACGGTATTTAATTAATGACGAAGTCTGCTGAATGAATAGAGATCAATGATTTTAAATAATCACATAAATGACAAAACACTCGATTCAGCGACGGAATGTCTAATGGCAATGATCTAAAAGATGTTTCTTGCCCACGTCGACTCTATTATGCAAGGCTTTCTTTTTTTAAAAAAAAAAGTTGATCAAAGGTTATCCTTTTCAGGAAGGAAGAGAAAAGCAATAGCAAACTTGTTTTCATAATTGTTGTCAATAAAAGTCGAAAACCTGTAAGCTTTTGCAAGTTCTTTGAGTTGTAGCTTAAAAAACTCCTTTTGTCTCACATGCTTCTTGAAAGTTTGTCTTAAAATTTCGAAAGATATTATATTTCACTTTAGGATGCGCCAGCTGATCATGTGTCGATGCATACTTATTCTACAAAAAAACGATGTCAGAGGAGAGGCTTAGTCTTTATTATCCTAGTTATCTCAAAGGTACACTTGTAAAAATGCAACAAGCTTTACTGGGAGAGAAAAGCAGGGGCCATAAGGGGGAACTTAGAATTTGCACTGGATATGCATTTTGTAAATAATGTTGGTTCAGTTGTTGACCTGTTCTAGGCTTATTCTGTTACGCAATATTCCACTTTTTTTTTGGTAATTTGCTCATGTTTTCCCTGATTTGATGCACAGGCTATGCACGGAATTGCTATATTTGGCTTCCGTTCTTTAAATGAAAAATCGTAACGATGGTGACCATGGATAAGAATAAATCAATCAACTAGGTAAATTACTAGTTGTATTTGATGAATTTATTATAGGAGGGGGAATATACAAATTGTAACAAAAAATGTGAATTGCTTGAATGAGTAAAAAAAAGCAAAGCTCTAATTTTTTTCAGTTGAGATGTGTAAGAGAAAAACGGAAAGATGAATCTTGAAAGGGTAAAAAAAAGATTGCTGAAAATGAAGTGAAAAACTTGTAAATGGCTTGTTTACTCGACAGTGACGGACTTGGCAAGGTTTCTAGGGAAGTCAACATCAACACCCTTCAAGATGGCAAGGTGATAAGAGAGCAATTGAAGAGGAATGATGTTGAGCAAGCCTTGTAAGCAGTCGGCAGTCTTGGGAACTTCAATGGTCTTGTATGTAGTGTTGGCCAAGTTTTGGTCACCAGCATTGCAAATGATGATGGGGTTACCCTTACGAGCAGTGACTTGTTGAAGGGCAGATTGAACCTTGGGGTAAAGGCTGTCTTGAGTCATGATCAAGATAACGGGCATATGTTCGTCAATAAGAGCCAAAGGACCGTGCTTAAGTTCACCAGAGAAGATACCTTCACTGTGAATGTATGAGATTTCCTTGATCTTCAAAGCACCTTCAAGACAGGTGGCATTTTGATAACCACGACCCAAAATCAACAAACTCTTTTCTTGGGACAAGGTTTCAACAGCGAGCTTTTGAAGCTTGTTGTCAATAGCCAAGACTTCCTTGATGTGGCCGGGCAAGCGGTAAAGACCATCAATGATTTCTTCACGTCTCTTTTGTGTGGAGGTTCTGTCGGCAGACAATTGAAGAGCCATCATAACTAAGGCAATGTATTGAGAGGTGTAAGCCTTAGTAGAAGCAACACCAATTTCGGGACCAGCGTTGATATGGACACCACAGTGTGTTTCACGAGAGATGGAAGAACCAACAGTGTTAGTAATACCAACACAGAGAGCACCGCGTTCTAAGCAGTAACGCATGGCCAAGATAGTATCGGCAGTTTCACCAGATTGAGAAACGAAGACACAGACATCGTCACGGAAGATAGGAGAGGCTCTATCCAAGAAGTCAGAGGCGAGTTCAGCTTGAGTGCTGATTTCACAGAGTTCTTCGAAGATGTTACGAGTGGCCAAGCAAGAGTGATAGGAGGTACCACAAGCAATGAACATGATACGACGAGCGCGACGGATGATATGAGTGTAGCCACGAAGACCACCCAAAGTAACTTCATGGTTTTCAAAGTTCACACGACCACGCATAGTGTTGACAACAGATTCGGGTTGTTCATAAATTTCCTTTTGCATAAAGTGATCGAAAGAACCCTTCATGATCTCAGCCAATTCAATTTCCAAGGTTTGAATAGAACGAGTGGCAGGTGTGTTGTCTTCCTTTGAGCGGCGGACACGGTGGATGTGGAGTTCTAATCAATAGAATCAAGGTGAGCACAATTATAAAAATTTTCCATCCCCTATTTCTATTTATGGAAACTTACCACCATCAGCAATGTGGGCAATATCATCATCTTCCAAGTATAAGACACGCTTGGTATGTTCAACAATGGCAGAGGCATCAGAAGCCAAGAAGTATTCGATAGGTTGAGGTAAACCATCTTCGCTCAAGAAAGCTCTGGATTGAGAGCGGTTCAAAGCAGGGCGAGACATGTCTTGACCTTCAACGGCGGAGACTTTAAAAAAGGGAAATTAATTACTTTTTTTTTAGATAATATCAAGCTGAAACACTTACAATTAGCATCGTTGCCAACAGGGTTGGGACCAAATTCGACATCAACAAAGTCAACCTTGAGTTTCTTGGCGGTCTTGACACCGATCAAGAGAGGGGAACCACGACGGGTAGAAACAACTTCGTTAGGGAAGTACTTGCTCTTGAAGATGAAGGCATAGGAACCTTCCAATTCCTTGACGACGGCTTTGACGAGATCAGTGAAGCTCAAGTCCTTGTTGTGAGAATCAAAGATATACTTGGTCAACTTGACAACACATTCAGTATCGGTATCGCTTTCAAAGACATAGCCCTTCTTTTCGAGTAAAAGCTTGATTTCCTTATAGTTGGTAATGATACCATTGTGTACAATAGTGAATTCATTAGTGGAATCGGAGCGTTGAGGGTGAGAGTTGATTTGTGAAGGTTGACCGTGAGTAGCCCAACGGGTATGAGCCTAAGGATAATCAATAAGAACACGTACACACACATGTGTTGATGTATGCTACTTACCATGCCACAATGGCTAATGAATGGTTTATCAAAGTCGAAGGGATGTTCGTCAACCAACTTTCTTAAAGCAGCGACTTTACCAACTTGCTTAATGATAACAGCATCTTCATTGTCACCGTCAACAGCAATACCTAACAGATCACATAAATATATACGTACATAAGCGCTCATAGCATTGATCCTTACCAGCTGAATCGTAGCCTCTGTATTCTAAACGAGAAAGACCGTTCAAAAGAGTTTCGGTGACTTCACGGCGAGAACGTTCGCAAAGGAAATTGCAATAACTGTAAAAAAGTGAATAATATGAACAGAGTTGCTTAATTGTTTATCTTTACCCAAAGATTCCACACATGTCGAAAAGAGATGTTTAAAGATGAGAAGAAAAAGAGTAGAAAGTCGAATTCAAATTTCTATTTTTACTCCTATTTATATGATTGAAAAAGGTCTAAATTCCTTTCCGCGGTTTGACTTCATTTACTTTTTTAGGGTTCCGCGGATATTTTAGGCAGCCTCTATTTTTGATACTATCCAACTAATTTAATTTCCGATTTCGTTTATTTTTATCTGGCCAATGATAAACAACCTATAGATCAATGGATGAACAGTGCCAGGAATTAAGATAAAATAAGGGACAGTTATTTTTGGACAGACGGACTGAACACATGTAATTTTAACAACGTGAAGATAAATGAGCGGAGATCAAGGCTTGAGAATGTGTGGAAGTAAACCGAAAAAAGGAAATAAAAAGGGTCATCACTCATAAAAACAACGATGCATGTTGCTATGAAAATAGCAGTGGTTGCTTATTATAGTCCCCCAGTTTTCCTAGAATTTTGATAGTTTAAACTTTCTTCACGTGTGAAATTAGGATTTCTTTGTTGTAAACCTATCCATGTGTGATGCAGCCGATTTGCATTTGAGCCTCGCCCAAGTTATTCATTTAGTCGAGCATGTCACTTTGTATTAGTTACACTCGGACAAACACCAGCGCGGATGATAATTCCCTGACGTTGAGGTTTCCTTTTTGTCGTATATCTTCTATACAGAACTTATTGTAACATAGATTTATTAAAAATATAAAAAAACTTCCGAGCATTCCACGGCAAGAACAGTGTCAACGTCGAACGACATGGTTGTCATTTAAAAGAATAGATGGTAGCTCATCTTGCTCTTTACTACCCATCTCAAGTGCGGTAATTAAAAAGAATAATGAAAACCAGGGCGAACCGTCACAGTTGAGAAATAAGGGCTCAGGAGTGATGTAGCCTGCCGTTTTTTGATCAGTATTGTAAGGCTGTGTTTTCCATAAAAATGACCCGCGGCAGCAGTTAAAATTATTTAAATTATCTACTTCTTAGGTCAATGCAAGAACAAGCCGCGTTGTAACCTCAGACACTACTTGAACAAGTGCATGATACTCGACGTAAATCTTACAATGGCCCTTATAGTATGTGCTTGGAGTTGGTATACAGGTGGTTTTTTGGATCTATTTGCGTACTGGAATTTAAATGAAGTCAAAGCTTAAAAAAATACAATAGTAAAGATTGTTTATTTACTCTTTTTTTATGCATAATCTAAAAACTGCTTGCCATTTGCTTTCTTTATACACTTACAATTATACAACTCAGAGTAAAGGCTATTGTAATACATATGCATGATTTTATTTAAAGGTTTACTTCCTATTGGTATTGATCTAACTATATAAAGTAATTGTTAGCATTAGAGCAATTTAGGAAGTTTGATTCAATGGTAACTTATCATCCAGGTAACTGTTAACTTATTAGATAGGGTGCCACCTTCTTTTCTATCATGATAAGAAAGCTGACCGGTCATTATTAGTCGCATTGAGCCGATGGTTCTCAGCAAAATTCCAGTCACTATCGTCAAGCATGTAATCTTTATATATGGAGCTCAAGCCTTGTTCTTTATGTGTTCAGCTTAATAATTCCAAATACAGCAACAACCTTCCGTTTCCTAAGAACACAAAGAGTCTCATACTTTTTTTATTCATCTTGCGTTCTTTTACATAAAATTGACAAGGCCTCGTTTGCTTTAAAATATCATATGAACCGTATATAAAATGCGCTGTTAAAGCACCAAAACTAATATCAAAGTCGTATAAACTAAACCAGCCTTTATTTATTTGTGGAGAGTACACAACCAAATAAGCACATCGGCAAAATGGCTCTTGTCTGTGAAGGAGGGGTATAATAAAAGCCACGGACCTATTGGATCCATGGATCAACTTTCTCAACATCACTGGCTCTACCAAGAGCTCTTTTAACAGCGTGCTTGGTTATCAGACACTCATCAATCATTCAATATATCATTTGTTTCCATGTCCAGTTTTCCTTGGTCAATAATTGTTTGTTGTCCCAAGTAACAGTGTGAGATCAATGGAACTCGGATATTTTGTCTGTCATCTGATACCCTCACTAATGACAAGCCGGAAAGTCAGTTATTTGTATCTTCAAGTCATTTACTATTACTCATGTTTTTATTTAGTGCTGCGAATGGAGGGAAAGAAGTATTCAAAAAAAAAAATAGATCACATTACACGTAAAAAAGATCATTTACAGAGAAAATAGGAAAGATACTTTTAGTCAACATAGTGAGATGGATCTGTATGAGGCTTAAACTAGTACGAACAAGCCTCAAGTGTTAAGCCTTCAATTCCGCGGTAGTATTCCGTTACCTTGGAAGCAGCCATTGCACTTCTAGGTTTAATGTAGCTATAACTACACAGAGTTGCTTATTTTTTTTTTTGGTGAATAGACTGATACTGGATAACGAGGGTCCCCTTTCTTTTGGTTCCGGTGATGGGAACTGTCTTCACCTTACAAAATCGTCCGAGCCCTTTTGCCTTCTTCATGTAGTCCAAAAAGAATGCGCACTAAAATTCAACATTATTGCCATATTACGGTTCCAAAGACGATGTCGAGGAGCTTCAGCTATTTCAGTCATGGTATTCAAACAGTTTTAATTTTTGCATCTATATAAAACAACAAGCTTATTAGTCTTTTTTTTTCGACTTGCATACAGAAAAGCTTTTACCTTAAACGGCCATGACATATTACAATGGGAGGTACTTTTTTCTTTCAGAAGCTCTAGGATTTTGCGCTTCGTTAAACTTTTCAATCTCTTTGTTTTTACAGGCAGGACATAATACGACGCTGTGGCTTCCATCCAGTATCAGCGATTGAGCTTTTAACTGCTATGGCCTTTAGAGGTAATTACATGAAGGAAAATGAAAAAAAAAAATGTACTGACAACATTTTTTATATAGTCGTCTTTTACGTGTCGTTGATGCAGCCAGTTTTAACTTGATCAGCTTAATACAGTGTTTTGTGTTTGAAACTAGAATGTTTTGAGCTCAATAGAAAGTTTGGGTTATCAGTAGAAACTTTTGACCTTCAATATACAAATCGTAGAAAAAAAATGTTGTAGTTATAGAATTTAAACTTATTGTGGATTTATATTCTTTGCATAACAAAATACTGTAGAAAAAATCATTATAAGTGACGGATTCAACTTTATCAATCTTTATATAAAAATAAGTATACATAATATTTCATCCTTTAGGAAAGAATAAAGGTCCAAGGTTATTCATGCTTGCTTTATCTTTCTCTTCTGTTAAGCGAAGGATTGAAGGATTGACTATCAACGAGAGCGAGCTGAGAAAACTGGATGGCTTGAATCTATTTTCAATTAAAGTGGAATCGTGTTCCTTTTTTTTTTTTTTTTTTTTTTTTTTTTTTTTTTTTTTTTTTTTTTAACTCCATCACCATTCTAGACGTTTCCTTCAACAGCTTCTTCTTTTTCCAGCAAAACTGGAGAACGTTTGGGATAGCTTCCAGCTTGTCATCAATATCTGGTTTTATTTCAAGAAGGTCTTTTAACCAGAGTTCGTAAATGGTTCCTTCAGATGCAGGTAACATACTATATAAATAGACAGCTCTGTCAGTAGCATGGACAAAAAGAACTTTAATTTTCTGGAAAGTTACAAGTGATCCATACTGATAATCATCAGCAACTGTTTTCAACATGGTCAAAGTGCCAAACAAGCCCTTATGGTGACTAAATTTAGATTTTGATTGATCAGTGGATCCAAAATACGACGAGGTTTCGAGAGGCTATATTGAAATTGCTGTTGCCACTGCTTTCAAAAAAAGGGAGATATAAAGAGGCTGTTAAATGTAATTTCCCCATCATGGATGTCTTTTATTCGGCAATATCACATCCAATCAACCTGAAGTTCTTACTTCTTGGAAAGCTATTTTCAAGCCATATACGATTTTCATACCACTCACAAATAGTTTTACCTCTAAAGTGCAAGAATACGACAAGATGGAATCAGTCTTGAGTCTTTTTATGAAAATAGAAAAGAAAGAGATTCATGGCAAAAGGGAGAAATAGTCTTTATATGCAAGAATAAATGTTGTTAACCAATTGCATATTAGATATGACGTGTCATTAAATACTACAGGCTACAGATGCCATGAATCAGTGTTGTGTACTTTGTAATAATATCGACTAGAACAGATGACCTTGGCCTGTGTACGAAATACATTGATTATATTACGTTAAAGGTATACCATCTTTGATATAAAAGCATAAGACATCAGGTTTCTTATTTTCTCTTCCTTCTTCACGTCTTCATTAAGCTTACGTTTCATACCTGTATTACTCATATGTGTCATATTTATCTCCTGATTAAGCACTTTCAATATTATCGCTCTTGATATTGAAGGTATTATTATTATTGATTTCGGTTTGGTTAGGCTAGGCTTTATAAAGAACTTGCCACTTTTTCTTTCTTCATTGAATCATTGTCTTTGCTCGGCCCGCAAACATAAATTAAATCCCCGTAGCTTTTTTTGACCTGTCAGTTTTTTTTTTTAAACTATTTTTTTATCTTCTTCCCTTGTCATAAACAGCCATGGACTTTTCCCGTTTCAACCAAGCAGAGCAAGCTCAAATCGCGGCCATGATTGAACACAAGCAGGTTATTTGATTCAAACAACAATAGCCATTTCTATAATCCTAACATTATATAACTAGATGCGTGATTTCATGAAGCTTTACAGCAGCTTGGTTCAACGTTGTTTTGACGATTGTACAAATGATTTCACCACAAAGTCATTAAATAGCAAAGAAGTAAGACATATATGTTCTATTCTATTGGCTGCTAAACAAAAATCTTGTAGGAGAGCTGTGTAAATAAATGTGCAGATAAATTCTTCAAGCACTCTGAACGAGTTGGTGCTCGTTTTGCTGAACTTAGTCAAAATGTAAGCTAATCTGTTGATGTAATATTTGCTTGCAAATAATAACAATAAATAATAGATGACTCCTCCTGGACAATAAAGATATGTACTAGACGATATACACACATTTATATAAATTGAATCAATGATCATTATGACGCTTTTTTGGGGGGTATATATTTCTGCTATTCTTTTCTGATAATCTCTGAGAAAGAAAGGGGGGAAAAAGGGAAGAGAAAGAGAGAAGGGGAATAGTGTGAAATAAGAAAAAGACAAGGAGGAATCTAAATGTTTGTGTGAATGTATCATGTAGATAAAGGTCTTCGACATGTTGGGCAAGTAGGTTTAGATACGTGATGCTGAATCCATGAATGCAAGCATTGACTATCAAAAGAAGGGTTAATATGTGTTGAATGTAATGGGTATAAGAAGGATATTTACAGATGAAACAGGTGTCCACAGGCAAGCTTTGTTGCAGTCTTCATCTTTTCACGACATATTGCACAATCATCATTTAATTTCGATAACTCTTCAGGTGATGCGTCAACGTATCTAATGACGAGATCAGCAAGATGCAGCAATAAAGATATATAAAATTACCTTTGTCTGATATAAGCCATAGCCCTCCATCTTTCCCTGTAAATGGTGATCTTGTTATGCAATGTCTTTAATACACTTCTCACATTTAAAAATAAGACAATATCAACTAGCCCAAAGGAGATTCCATGCATCCACTAGGATTATATAATTAAGAATGAAGTGACATTTGATTGGATCGTACTTACCATGAGTTGAAGATATTGTAATAAGGTGCAAGCCAGTATTAATACATCAGCACTCAATTCTGTATAATAATTTATCCATCTTTTACTTTCGAAGCCATTTTCAATCCATTGATCGAGTAAATGTGTGATATATTTGATAAGAACTTGTACTGTATCTAATACGACAGGCAAAAACTATTACTCAGAGTGTCAGTCTATGATATTAATAGATCACATGCCCCTTACCTCCAATGTAAGAAATGCTAATGAAGTTGGGAATAAATAAAGCGATCCAAGATACCAAATGATGTTACTGAGTAAAATGGTTGATAATAATATGATGATTTTGTAATATTTATGTATCGAAACAAAGGCAATTGTTGTAAGCTATGCACAGTCGTAAGCATCAAGATATAAAGTAGAATCGATACTTACATTATCCAACCGATCCCTACTTAGTAAACTGAATATTCGCATAAATCCTAAAATTCCAATCCACATGGACAATCTTAATATATGTCGCCACACTGGATCCATTACTGCTCCAATGAATATCATTTTAAATAATAAAAAGTTGAGCATCCTGTCATACATATGCTAAATATATTATTAAAACAACTGCTTATCATGTACACTATACACATACTTGACTCTCTATTGGCCATAGTTCTCCAAATACCCATTTTATGATGCATCTTCCAATCAATAGCGATCCACAAATACTCATGTTGACATGGGCCTATATTTGAATGAGTATGCAATAATGTATAATGTACATGCTTTTACCAATAAACTAATCTTTCTGGATTCAACATGGGCAAAATAGGCCATAATATAACTCTTGTTACAAGTGATTGAAGTATTTGTGAAGGGCTTTGAATAACATGATGCCCAAATATCAGATAGTAAAAATGACTTTAAGGTGATTATAAAGGAGACGACAAAACTAACTGTTGATACAGCTGCGTAGGTTGAAATATTGTATTTCATGAAGAAAAAAAAAAAAAAAAAAAAAAAAAGAAAAAAAAAGGAAAAGGAAATTTATTTACATATAAATCGACTCTAATAATTCCAAAGCGTTTAACTCGTTTGAGATGATCGGATTCAGTTTTTGTTGTCTCTGTCTCGTCTTGTGTTCTCTTCTTGGACTCATTAACAACTTGGCATATAAAGCTTCAATGCCAATATCATGTTGTGTGTTGATGGTATCTATTGTAACAAAGATGAATATCAGATGCCTTTACACAAAATACAACTTACAATCACTTATATCAATTCCTTTTCCTTTGCTACTCTTTGCTTGATTTCTTCTTTCTGCTTCAATTCTCTTTTGCGCTTCAAGACGTTCTTTTGTCTTTTTGGCTAGTTTCAAGTCTTCCGTGCATTTCTATACTTGGGCTTTTAATGAAACGCTCTGTATATGCATATATCTTTTTACCTGCCAGCTTGTAATAAATGTATGGAATATTTTAAAAAATTCATTTGATTGTACGGTCTGAACATTCTCTCCATAGAATGAAACCGTCTTTTGGAATAATTCATCTGATTTTACTTGTAGTTGCTCTACTTGACTTACTTTGGATTCTGCCTCTGTTTGAAAATGTTTCATTATTTCTGTAAAGGAATCATCGCCTGATAGCACATCAAACTGCTTCAGTCCATTCTTTATTTCACAAAAGTCTGTCATTACTTCAGTCTTGTTTACTTTATAAATGGATTAGTTTATGTGTTTCAATGCCTTTGCTTTTTATTTTTACCTTTGCTAGCTTCTTCACAATATTTTAATTCATCTAAAAATTCAAGTACTTTTGGGAAGCTCTTTTCTATAATTTCAACAATAAAATGAAGTAGAGTACTTGATGTATTACTCGTGCTTTTTGTATCAATAAGCTATTGTTATTACTTTATTAGAACAATAAAAGCAGTGATTGCTCATAATTACCTTATTGATACTAGTAATCTTTATACCAAACGCACCTCCTCTACTTGTATTACCATTCATAAAGTTACCCAAGACTAGAATCATCTGTAAGAGTTTTTTAAACCTTTTCGCATGCAGTAAAGATTCGGATGCTTTCAGGATAAGATCCAATGCCTAAATAAATATTATATATTTATATATATATATCATTCTCTTCTTCTTGATGCTGCAGCTTTTTTTTTTTTATACCTTTTCGACACCTTCTACCTTATCCCAGAATACCGTCTTGTAAAGCAAACAGCTGATCCTTGGCTTAAATTGATTGATATTGACCATTTCCAACACCAACTGATCAGGCTTTGACAGTCTTTCAATACTCTCCCCGGACTCCTTGTACTTTTTCAACGTTTCTGCCTCTTCACTACTTGGCGCAAACTTGAGAAAGTTCTCCAAGACAAGCTCTACTTGAATATATGGCGAGATGTCCAACACGTACTCTGCTAATCGCTTGACTTCAAACTCTTTAGGCAAGCTTGTCAAAAAGATACTCATCGCATGTGCCTTCTTGGGATCTAACAGTTCGATCGAATCAGTTGCCTTTCGTTTTCGCTTGGAGAGATCAGATGCTACCGGCTTTTGGGCAAATGTCTTTTCGATGAGTGTAAAGACATCAGCGTGTGACAGTTTAGAGACAATGGATTGTTGGTTGAACAGTGACTCATCGGCTGGGTCGTCGTTGCTGTCAATAATGTCATCTTGGTCATCATCTTCTAAATGTTCCCATATGGTGTTTCCAAGCTGTCTTCTGTGGATCTTTTCCCATTCAACGAATTTAAGCTTTTGACGTGGTTGTTGTGTTCCTGCTGTTGATGCAGGGGGTGCATTAGGCGCAGGAGGGCAAGGGGGACAAGGCGCTGTGTTGCTTACAGGTATAGGTGGGGGAGGAGGAATAGGCGGACAAGGCGCTGTATTGGACAAAGAAGGTGCGGAGGGTGGAGGAGGAGGCGGTGGAGGTGGCACGTTGCCAGAAGCATTTGCAGAAAGAGACATAGGAGGAGGGGGAGGAGGGGGAGGTGGTACGTTGTCAGAAGCATTTGCAGAAAGAGACATAGAAGGAGGGGGAGGAGGGGGAGGTGGGGGTGGGATGCTGACAACTGGAGTATTCGTAGAAGAAGGCGCAGGTGGAGGAGGTGGGGGAGGTGGGGGTATACTAAGCGGTGTATTACTGTTATCATTATCCAAAGTAGGTTGATGAGTTAGTGTGTTGCTATCGTCTGCTTCAAGAGTGGGCGCTGCGTTGTCTGATTCTAGAGCCGAGGGTATATTCTCATTTGAAGTCTTTTCGGTCGTAGACAGTGACTCTGCAACTTGTTTGGCAAGGTGATCAGGGGAAGGCGATGGCGTTGGTAACTCTGTAGGTGTTGATACTTTTTTGGTAGGCGTGAATGATTTTTCTGCATAATTCGGAAGCTGCTTTCTTGGTATCTTGTGTTTGGGCTTACTGTTATTATTATTGTTGTTAACAGCATTTCCAATTTTTGACTTTAAGGCATCAAATGGTTCGCTCTAAGAATAACAATAAGTAAGCATTAGATAAGAAATCTAATAAACTTTACTGGCTGAGTGTGATGATTGCTTTGCACAAGAATATTAACAGTCTCATACAACCTTTGTATTTGACTGTCCATGGATTCTAGGGTCTTTTTATGATCTAGTTCTATATCATCTAGTCGTTGTTGGAGTACAGCATTGGTTTGATTGGCAATGCGTAAACTTCGTTCGAGTGCTTCATTTTTAAGCCGTAATTGTCCAACGAGACCATCTGATGTTTCAAACTGAGTCAAACAGGGGAACAGTAAAAGAACATTCATTCGACATTACCTGCCTTTAGATCAAGCTGAACTCTCAGGGCAGCCTCTCTCTCGAGTGCCTGTGCTGCGATCTCCCTGGCCTCATCTGCTTCTTGTAACGCTTCTTCTAGTTCATCCTCCTCTGCAAATTTGGCAATGAGATCCTTGACAGTGACACCATATGTGCTTGTGAAACTATTGCTATTTCTGTCAAATGTGACTTGAGAGACAAAGTGCTCGATCAGCTGATAATATCTGTTCCTTGTTTCTGAGTCGCATTGAATCAGAAGCAAGTCTTGCAGCAGTTTTTGAAAATAGTCGTAGGCTTTGGTACCGTTGATCGTGGCTACTATCTTTTCGACGATTTCAGCAGGATCTGCACTGCCACCGACAACCATGTGTGCAATATTATCATTGTCTTCAGATTCATGAAACTCTTCTAATTTGATATTGATCAACTCGTTGTTGAATAACTTTAGCTTTTCCAAGACCTGGGCTAGTCCTCCTTGATAGAGTTGGTTACGTAAAGTCATTCTATACTCGATGTCTTGAACTGTATCCGGATCGACAATAGCGTTTATTAATAGTAAATTTGCCAGCTATCATCCTGTTAGTTCTTTTTCATTTTTTTTTGTGGCGTCTTACCGCATGCTCGGATATGGGTATATCTGTATTCACAGTCTTGTTATGATTGTCTAATGTCGAGTGAAATGCCCTCAGCCAAGAGTCAAAGGGACCATAATCACTTTTGGTTTCTCTGATTGTTTCCATGCCTTGAAGCACTATCGAATGTCCTTTGGGTTGTTCAAAGTAGCACATGAAGGTCAGTGCGTCACAAACTAGTCTTTGTGTTGGTATCGAGGGTGACAATATTGATTGTGTTAACTGGATGATGTAAAATGGATCGCTAATGACTTGTTGTATGCCATACTGTGATATAAAAAGAGGGTGAGTCTTTCTTATTGACTATATATGTGTGCATGTAGATGTCTACATAGTTACTAAACAACTGTCGCAAGCATTTGATGATTTCAAACTCTAATTGACATTCTTTTTGATTCCTTTATAATAATAGAGTTTAGACAAGAGAATATATATATATATGTTGTATTAAGTACCTTGCATTGATCTTGTTGATTGATGCTAGTTCCTCACACAAGGTTCGTATCCCGTTTTGTTCAATGAATTCCTGTGCCCATCTATACACATATGTTAGTATAAGGGATATGTTTTATGTGTGTGTGTGTGTGTATGTGTGTGTGTTTGTATTGATTACTTGATAGGCATTGTCCTTAACCGAACAGATAGATCAGATACTAGCTTACATCGAATTTCCCATTTTGAGTCTCTCTTGGTAATAGCATTGATATAATAAGAAGGCGTTTTATTAGCATAGGATTCTAGACTAGTGCTATGTAGTGTTCCTATAGAAGAGAGGGCGTTTTCATGGCACAAGATGAACCACTTTTTATCAGAAGGTAAGCTTCTGACACTGGCGTCACTTGTGTTCAAATTGAGTCTAGTCTATACATAGAATTAATTGCTTGATCATAGATCGTGTTATTATTATTATTATTACGGCTGCTTCTTCAAATAGTCTATCAATTTCCTCATTGGTTGGCTTATCTTTTAAGCTATTTAATGGTGACAAGGATGCAATGGAAGAAGTAGATACTAAAATAGGAAAGAGTGAGCCCGTGGTTTCTATTTGACTATAAACAATTACATTCGTCACTTTGATGTTGTTGTTGCTGTTTATTATTCTTTTTGCTTTTGAAAAATGACATGAAAAAAAAAAGAAAGCTTGCATTACATATAAAAGTATTTATATATAAAGCAATTACTTAATTTGGTAGATTGAAAACAATAGACAAAAAGTTGTTACAAATCTAATGTTAAGCTTTTATTTATCTTCATTATCAGAAGATGACCATAGATGATTTGATGCCCAACGTACAATATTATTTAATATACTACTACTGCTACTACTACTCGTACTACTATTCGTACTATGGGTGTGACTACTACTGATACTATTGCTTCTCTTCTTTTGTGCTGTGAAAGAGGGGGCATCGTCTATATGTTCACTATGCGTATCCCAATCATCATCATCAAATTCATAATCATAGTCTGATTTACTTGGTATATAATCCTGATCTATATCGTCTGTATTCCAATGGATCATCGAATTATTATTGTTGTTGTTATTACTTCTACTACTACTGCTGCTATTATTATTATTATTATTATTATTATTGTTACTATTACTATTGCTGCTGCCTGCATGATTGATTGCATTTCTATCTTTTGATACACGAATGATATGCTGGACTAGTGCATCCGAGTCTGCACTCTCTGCTTCCCAATCATAGCTATTCTTTCTTTGTTTGGCATGACTGCTGTTATATCTACGTAATCGATAGTTATAATAACTCGTATCTCCTATTTCGTCGTCTGATGAGGTCGATGACTCGTCTGATCTCGAGCTTGTTTTTAATAAAGTAGGTTCAATTTTCTTTATAGAGCGTATCTTTTGTTGTAATTTAGGTTTCATCATGATAACTTCTTCTTCTTCTTCTTCTTCGTCTTTATTATTATCATCGTTGTCATCATCATCATCATCATCTGGTTCATATGAGTCTGTGTCGTCACTTGCTGTATTCTTTGATTTCCCAGTTAATGCAATACACTGTTCTACATACTGATTGAATCTCAGTTTCGGTTGACGATGGTTTGCGATAACAGAAGGAGAAAATGCGCCTACTTCCTGATTTACTTTAGATATAGATAAACTGCTGCTTGCTGATAAATCATCGTCTTTCTTTTTAGGATTGTTTTGGTGTATTTGTAATTCAGACGCTGATCTTTTTAATAAATCTGACATTGTCACTTTCTTTAATGCTGATTTCAAAGGTTTCTCTTGTGGTTTTTGAAGTGGTGAAGGTAATGGTCTGATATGCTTCTTATCTTGTTTCATTACTGTATGCAATGGTCCATAAAGCCATGTTACATCACTATCCTTTAACCTATATATATATATATATTCAAATAGATTAATACAGGATAGGAATATATATATATAATTAATTTCATTTTACCAATTCAATGTCTCTGGACTCACCGTCTTGAGATTATTTCTTTGTTTGGCCCATGTTCTCCATGAGGCATTCTCCAATCGAATACCATTGATAATGTTCAATTTCTGTTTGGTTAATACTCTCCAAGATGCAGCAAGATCCATTTCATCAAAGTTATATGATAAATAATCCACATTCCCTTCTGTATTCTTCACATTGATCGTTGATTCATCATCTGCTGCATGTCTCTTTTTCTGTAGCATCTTTATATATAAAAAAAGAAAGAGAAAGAGAGAAAAAGAGATAGAAAATACCTTGACTTTTTTGAAGTTATCAATTTTTTTTTATATATATATTTATCCGTCTATTGAATTTCCGATGTCATTTTTTCTTTTTTTTCCTCTTTGAGTATGGCCACCTCTAGATCATCCAGAGTTCATTCTAAACATTCATCATCAAAAAGAAGACGCTCAGAATCACCTATAAAATACAAGAAAAAGAAGAAAAGGTTGACATTCACTGTACTTGTATGCACTGACTCATTATTCTAGTTATAGTTATAGTGATAGTAGTAGTAGTAGTAGTAGCAGCAGCAGCAGAGAAAGTAGTCCCGATAAAAGATATAAAAGACGTAAAAAGCATAAAAAATCGAAAAAGGTATTATTGACTCTCCAGATATCCATACTTTTAACAATTATAAAACAAGTCAAAAAAGAAGAGCAAGTCATTATCTATTGGTGATCAATGGGGCAAATATGGTATTATCTATGAGTCAGAGTAAGCAGACCTTTCTTGTTTATGATACAACAGACTCATTTATTATTATTAGCATCTTTACAAAAGAACCGGTAAAGTGAGCAATAATGAATTTGCTTCAATACGTATCTATTTACTCATTATGCTATAGGAATTTCAAGCTTGGTTGATCGAAGTCAAGGATGCGGACGTTGAGACATTAAGTCAGAGTAAACGGAAAGAAATGTTTATAGAGTTTATGGAAGATTACAATACAGCGACTTTACCTCATAAAAAGTAATAGTAATATTCAACAACTAGGGATGAAGGATTTACCACTCTCTTTTTTTTTTTTTTTTTTTTTTTTTTTTTTTTTTTAAGGTTCTATAGTATTGAAAAATGGGAAAAGCGTCAACAGGCAATCAGAATGGGTGAACAATACGTTGAAGAGACATTTGATTTTGCAAAGGATGAAGAAAGGTTAAGACAGCATCATAAGCAAGCAGCTAAAGCCGCCGCTGCTTCTCGTCAGCCTGCACTTCAATTATCAGAAGATCAGATCAAAGAACTTTCAAGAGTCAACAGAGAGCGTATTGAAGCAGATCGTATGCGCAAGATGGGATTGACGCCAAAGGAGGGCATGGGTGTCCGATATGAAGAAGTTGATTTATAAAAAAGCTTAAATAAATAGCCTTATTGTCTATTTCTGTAGCGTAAGAGCGTAACATATAGGCTCTTGATCTTTTTCAATGCAACTAATTTAGGCTAATATCTTTTTTAATAAAGAAAAGAAAGAGAGGAATATATGCTTATGTCTGTAAATAAAAATCAACCTGTGGCCCATTTACGACACATTTTGTTTAATAGCTGTGAAAGCACAATAAGTGCTGAATTGATTACTTGCATTTTTTTTTTGGGAGCTTCTTTTTTTCTTTTGAATTTGCCGTTAGCTTTTGTTTTTTCTTGCTTCTGCTTATTGTACTTGGTGCCTCCATGAACAAGCATGTTCACCATTCCTTCTATTGCTCTCTTCCTGCCTTGATGCAAGTAGAAGCGATCCTTTGCTGTTTTATAATCATAGTAAGGTATCAACATGAGTAAGAATGTAATGACTGTAGACGAGATAGGCAGCACATTAAAATATTTTAAGAGAAGGGATACTGGTTTCAATTCCTTTTATACCCTTTTCAACCTTTGGCCTTTCTAGTGTTTTAAGATACTTGGTTGATCCGGTCATGCGGTAATATTCAGCTGTTGAGCAATGTCTTATTTGATGTTTGGTTTTATCTAAGCCAATCGCAGCAGTAAACACACTCTTTCTCCTGTGATCTAGGATCATCGGTTGGTAATGTTGATTTACTTCTTTCAAGTCAAAGTCTTCAAACTCCAAAGCAACGTTTGTTTTCGAAGAGGTATGGTTTGCTATTCTTTTGTTGAACATAAAGTCAACTGAAAATCCGTTAGATTTGATTGTGTTTGCAAACATGACATTGTTGTTCTGATTTGGAAGCAAACCGTCAACACTATTCAAACAAAAAAAGGTTGCCGAGTATTGTGCATGTAATCAGTCTGCAGATAAGATTTTACCTATTGAGCTTTAGTTTTTTGAAACTAAAAATCCTGTAGAACATCCGTAACTGATCGTTATATCTTCTGGGTAAAGTTTTTTTTCACCAAAGGCAGACAAAGAATTTGCGCTAATGTTGATGAATCTCCAAAGCAACGATGGGTTTGGTAATACAGAAAAAAAGCCTAGGCAGTAGTTTTCTAACATCATTAGCATGGTGCCTCTTATGTTTTGCTTCATATTTTGATAGTATATACAAGATACAAAGCAAAAAAGTACCGGGAGATGCAGGCAATCCTTTCTACTCCGTTTCATTGTCCATTTTGAGTTTCTGTACGTAATAATGAAGCGACCCTTATTATTTTTTTTTTCGTGAGATTTCTTGATTTCTTTTAATATTTCGGGCGAATGATCAATTATCCTCTTGAGCTTCCACAATGTGTTTGTCACATTCATAAAATTTTCGTGGTTAGTGGATAACATGGCACTTTTTACGCGGTTAAGGACATACAACTCCTTGCGGACCAAATTAAAAGACCAAAGTCGGATTTTATTATTGATAGCAAATCTTTAACTGTAGATATGCTTATATACGATAGCGTGTAACATTGCCAGTAATCCATATGCAGCCTTGATATGGTCTGCGATCTCTCGAGTAGTGTAATTCAAGCTAAAAGGTTCCAATGTTCCCAAAAGAGCAATCCCCAAATCAGAATTTTCGTCCATGATAATTCCATCGGTATTGTGGAAGTTGCTCATAGACAGGCGCTGATGCTTTAGTTCATGTTTAACTGCCTGAAGACGCACCTCACCAGGAAAGAATTGACAGCTAGATGTGACCACATTGTACTTAGTTTTGTGATAGAATCAGACAAAGTAAAAGTATGATGAAGCTGTGTATATCCTTATTCAGAATAAAGTAAAAAGAAAAGAGAAGGTAGAACAATCAACATTCATACACTAAAATTGAGTTGACCACATTCGACAAAGGTGTAACCGAGCCATAGAAGCAGGAATTTCTTTGTTTCCTGTCAACTCAACAGATCGTAGTCCGGTTGTACTTTTTGTTTGGCAGCAAATAAAGAAATTAAATAAGCCTGCGTTGTTCGTTGGGTTATTTCCAAGAGCAATGTACTTACTGAGGCACTCAAGAAGAGACAGCAAAAGGTTTATGCCGAACTACACGTTTGTCATAGAAGTGGCAACTATGCTTTTATTTCTTTGTTCGCCACCTTTCAGTTTTCTTTGTTCACTTCAAAAAGAGCACACCAGCCATGTTCCCGAATATAGAAATGTAGAAATTGCAGAATCTGGCAATTGGATTATTGAACCTTTTAATGATGAAAACAATTCTTATCTCGTTGCAATAGATGATTGTAAGATGATTGAGTGCTCCTGTTACTATTACAAAAGACATCAACGATCCTGTAAGCATCTATACTTGCTTGATATCCATGTAAATGAATTCAGCATATTAAGAAACTCAACCGGTATCAGTATGCTCACATATCAAACACAGGGTGTTCCTCCTCTTCACGAACAGTGGACAGTCTGATATGACGTCTACTGAAAGAATATTAAGACGTGCAGCAGATATTGCTTGCACTATTCGTCATTCTAACGAGGATCTTATCTTCATAAAGAACTACATTGAAAATGAAGAAGTTAATGACTTACTATTAGCATATGAAAAGCTATTCAGGAAACTTCAAAGCCTAAAAAAAAGGATTGTTTATCTAAGAGTAACACCAGGGGCACTGCAAAAAGGTACAGGGTGAAGGAGGATTGATTCTTTTTAAAGAACGCAGATCAAGAGGAATAAAGTAAGATGAATTCATAGAGCAGCAAGGGATGAAACAGTGTGTTAGTAATGTAATGCCATTTATCTAAAAGGATAGATCAACAAACGCTAATAATCTCGCATAAATCTACATCTTCCTTTTTTAAAGTAAACATTGAAAAAGTATAAAGACTCAAATGAGGTTTATGATGTCAATAACGCACTCTTTATCTTTCTTGATTTTATCATATATTCCGTATTTTAGCTCGTGTTTGTATCAAATTAAACTTTGTGTATACTCTACGCATATGCGCACTGTTTGAAAGAACAGAGATCGACGGGGCTTTGAAAGCACGCGGCTGTAAGGCGATAGATCTGATAGTGACTGCTTATCAATTTTAATCAATCATTGGCCCAAGTTGCTTTTCATATAAAAGTGTTAGTCATACTACGTCCTGTCAATTTTTATTATCGCTTTTCCACTTCTTAATCATGAGCTCAAACGACTGGACACCCACTTCTTGGAAAACAAAACCTATTGCTCAAGACGTTGTCTATGAAGATCAGGAACGTTTCAATAAAGTGATCAATAAGTTGAACAGATTACCTCCTTTAGTATCTGCCACAGAGGTAAAGAGCCGGTTTCTACTTTATGGTTCATATCTAACTATTTTTTATTCTTGCAGATTGAAAACTTGAAAAGTCAATTGAAAGAAGCTGCTCTTGGCAACATGTTTTTGCTACAAGGAGGCGACTGCGCTGAATTGTTTGATTATTGCTCACAGGCAAGTCGTTGCTTTTAATGAACCATGTCTTTATCTCATTTTAAAGAACCGATAGGATCCAATTGAAGCCAAGCTCAAAGTGCTTCTTCAAATGTCTTTGGTCTTGACATGGGGTGCACGTACACCTGTTGTTCGTATTGCTCGTATGGCCGGTCAATACGCTAAACCTCGATCAAAGCCTATGGAAATATATGAAGGAAAAGAAATTCATTCGTTCAGGTAGAGTGAAAAAAAAAGAAAAAGTAAAAAGAGATAATGAACTTTCTGTATGATAGAGGAGATAATGTTAATGGCTACGATCCCCAAGATCGTACACCAGACCCTGAACGTTTATTAGGGTAGGACACATATACAGGGGAAATAGTGTGACAGCCATGACTGATTAAGTCACATTAGGGCATATTTCCATTCAACGGCCACTTTGAACTATGTACGTACTTTACTTGACTCAGGCTTTGCTGATTTGCATGAACCTTCTAAATGGAATCTAAGCCATGTTCGATCTGACAGTGTTCGACGAGAATATCAAAACATCGTCTCACAACTGACAGATTCACTTGATTTCATGAGAACAGTAGGCGCAGATAATGGCAGAGCACCTAGCGCACTAACATCTATCGACTTTTTCGTCTCTCATGAATCGCTCTTACTTGAATACGAGACATCACTCACTCGACTGATGACTTCACCCACCACCAAGGAGAAGAAATGGTATAACGCGGGTGCACACTTTTTGTGGATTGGCGATCGAACACGTCAGCCAGAGAACGCACATGTAGAGTATATACGAGGTATTGCCAATCCCATAGGTATCAAGGTGGGTCCTTCTACTGCGCCAGAAGACTTGGTTCGTCTATTGAACACGGTCAATCCAGACAAAGAAATAGGCAAGGTCACGCTCATTACTCGCTTTGGTGCTGATAATGTCGAAAAACATTTGCCGCAGCATATTGAGGCTGTGCGTCAGTCAGGTCATATTCCTGTTTGGGTCTGTGATCCTATGCACGGTAATACAAAGACGGCTGCCTCTGGCAATCTAAAGACACGCCATTTTGTGGATATCATTCAGGAATTATCACAGACGTTTAGAGTACACAAGGAGTGTGGTAGTAAGCTGAATGGTGTGCATTTTGAATTGACGGGCGATTCAGTCACAGGTAAGATCCCCTCTCTCTCTCTTTCTACTGTTGAACCAAACTAACATCTAATAGAATGTATTGGTGGTTCTATGGATCTAACAGATGAAGATTTACCCGGAAACTATCAAACCTACTGTGATCCAAGACTGAACTACGAACAGTCATTGGATGTAGCCTTTTTAATAGCAAAATACTATGAAAATGAAAGACGAGCCAAAGATTTCCCAAATTTGTAAAGTCTAATTTTAGCCAATAAAATGAAAAGTGTGACTAAAATGCGCTATTTTGATCAATGGCATACCTTTTTTCTGTGTTCGTGGTTTTTCTTTTTTTTTCTATTATTTCTCGTACGTGCGTGTACGTGTGTGTACGTGTATTTACGCAAAGTTGTTCAAGCATATGTTGATGGCTCAAAGAGAAGTAAAGACAGTGGGGTTGATATTCACTAGAAAAAAAATTGAACGTTCAGGGTTTATCGGCTTAGAAGACTATGCTATGTATGTGTGTATATGTACCTATATATAACCTTATAACCTAAAAATATATACATATATAGAAAAAGAAATATTCGTATTATTCATATCGACCTCTCGATACCTATTGAAGATCAAGGGAATCTCGACCTAATTGTGCACAAAATGACAGACGTTGTAGCTAAAGTAGAACGAGGTGATCAGGAAGCAAAAGGGCTATATGAACGTTTTATTGTAAGTATATCGTAGAGATAAGGTGAGGATATGCAACTGAATATTCTATCTAGACTTATTGCCAACGTCATCCTCATGTGCGAGTTATTGACTCTTGGTCCAATATAGAAAAGGTGCTGGATAGAATGGTCTTGTATCATCACACAGAGCTATGTGCATCGACAAATATGATAGGTATAGCATGTTATGTTTTATGTTGATATATTATATTAATCATTATAGATGGGAAGCCCTTATTTTATGTGCCAAAAAGTGTAGAGTTAAGCTCTATCAAGGATTGGAAAAAGAATATGGGTGTCAGATTTCCTGTAAGTGTATACGTTTGTATGTTCTGTTTATGTTCTAATTCTTCTTATTTATAGGCAATGTGTAAACGTAGGACGGCATGTTCTTCAACAGAGGCACATCAAATGATCCTTATACCTTCTCCAGAAAAAATGTCACAACTAGAAAAGTATATAGAGAATGAACCTGTGATGTTACAGGAGTTTATACAACATGATGGTGTTATTGTTAAAGTATATGTGGCAGATGGTCAAATAACGGCGTCAACACGACCTTCCTTTAAAAATTTAGATACAACAGGGGATGTCGTACATTTTGATAGTCAAACATTACCAAAGAGTTTCGAAACCAAGATTGAACTATCAGATGATTTAGACAAAATCTTCCTTAGGACAAACCCAGGCGATATTCTCGTTCAAAAGGAATCACTACTTGATAATGATCGTTTGAAGCAAATAGCAGATGGTTTATATCGTCAGCTAGTAAGTTACACCACCTTTTCATTTTGTTCTCATTGTAATCTATTCTTAATTAGGGTCTGACATTTTTTGGATTTGATGTCCTTTTACAATCAAAGACAAATGATTATTACGTTGTAGATGTAAACTATTTCCCAAGTATGTGTGATCGCGTATGTTTAAACTAGTTTGACTCATACATCATCCCTTAGGTTTCAAAGACGTTGAAAACTTTCATTCCATGTTTGTGAATATCCTTGAAAAACGATTAACATAGACTTTACACTTTTTGTAATATTATGTATCATATTCTCTCTTTTTGTACTTTACATAAAAAGCCTAGTTCTTTTATCTCCAACTTTTATAATGTAGACAATGACATACATATTTATACAAAAACACAATAAAGGTTGGTGTTTATTTAAAATGCTTAGTGAGCAGAAGCAGCAGCGGCTCTACGGCGGTCACGTTCTTCAGTGATGGAGAGCTTGACACCCTTACCCTTGGGAAGAGAGATCCAGGGCTTGGTACCTTGACCGATGGTGAAGACGTTGGAGATACGAGTAGCGAAGACACGGTCGAGAGCATCCTTGATGTGGACGATTTCGAAGCCACCAATGTGACGTTCACGGTGAATGAGTTGACCAACACGACCAATGTTACGACCACCAGTAACCATGACAACGTTACCGACATCGAACTTGACGAAATCTTCGATCTTACCAGTTTCGAGGTTGAAGCGGATGGTGTCGTTGGCCTTGATCAAAGGATCAGGGTAACGGATAGTACGGCCATCGTGGGTGGTGATGTAAGGGACACCCTTGGCACCAATCATGACCTTTCTAACCTTGCAGAGCTTGTACTTGGCTTCTTCGTCAGTGATACGGTGGACGGCGAAACGACCCTTGACGTCGTAGACGAGACGGAAGTTTTCACCAGTCTTTTCAACGCTGATAACATCCATGAAACCAGCGGGGAAGGTGGAGTCGGTACGGACCTTACCGTCAACCTTGACAAGACGTTGCATCAAGATGGATTGGACTTCACGACCGTTAAGAGCGTACTTCAAACGGTTACGGATGAAGACGATCAAAGGCAAACATTCACGAGTCTTGTGAGGACCAGAGGAAGGCTTAGGGGCATAGTTACCTAGAAAGTTGATCAATATCCCTAATCTAAATCGAGGCTGTAGTCAATAAAGAGAAAAGAGCGAGCTGATGACACATTTCGAAACATGATGAATAAAAGCAAATCAAGATGAGTTGATCCTAAATGCTTCTTTTGCTTCTAAAATGGTTTCGTATCTAACACTCCAACTCTTCATTCACGATCTTCAACTTACCCAAAAGTTTGTCAAGCATCCAATGCTTGGGAGCTGCTAAACGCTTCATGTGCTTCTTAGGACCACGACCCTATAATATAGTCAGTTTATTTCGTTCTCTAGTAAACATCCATCCATCCATCTTCTGTATCCATGACAGAGATGGATGTATGGCGCATGCTATATTCCCATACCATTGTGAGATAATTATCAAAGGGATAAAAAGGAGAGATTCATCGTATTGCTCCCTTCTCTGCTTTTGTTTGCTGGCTGCCCTCTCCCCGAACGGACAGTGGATTGAGTGGCTGAGCGACTGACCTAATAAAGTGACCATTCTAAGCGGAGTTAACTGACACTACATATATGGTTCTTGCCTTGATTTGCATTAGGTATTCACACTTTCCAGGTTGCTCTGAGTCTCTCTTTGAGTGTGTGTGTGTGTGTGTATGATTTTATCTTGATTTATGTTTCTATTATTGTATAGAAAAGAGTCTTGTCGAGTTCAGCCATGAATGATATTATAATATTCTTGGTCTTTTGATAATATTAGCATTCTTTCCTTATTTCTTCGTTTTATCTTTCTGAACCGCAGTTAAGGATTTATTACACATCATTATGCAACGCCACAGATGACACATAGATTTATTGACTACAAGAAGACAGCTTAGTAATCTTTGTCAAGGATAATTTAAATCTCCGTGTCAAGTATTTAACAGACGGGAAGTGCTGTTAACTGAGCTGCTTTTGATTCTAAATAGAATGAAAATTACAAATGAGCACAGTATTGCAAGACAAATACTATACTTCAACCAAGAGAACAAACATGCAAAATAAAAACCAAGATGAGGCAAAGGATGAAGCCAAGTTACAAGTAATGTTTTACATTATATTCAAACTCATAGTCTAATATATACATATATATCAGTCAGTGTTTTGCCCACCTTTGGACAGTTCACTTGTTACAGCCATTTGGAACGATACCTTCAACTATGATACAAGTTATGAGATTCTGTCTGCCTTGGCTAAAGAGGCTGACCAAGCACTTGACTTACAGCTCTCGGTGGAGCAACTACAATTACTGGACATGGATGAGTCTTGCTCAACATCGGCTACGGCCACAACCGAAAACGACGATGATAACGTTGCCTTTTTACTCAACTGCTTTCCAACGCATTCTGTAGAAGAGCTAAAAGATGCCTTGATGAGTCAAGACAATGACGTCGAGAAAGCAACGGACTTATTGTTAAACAGGGAGTTTTTACAGCAAGCTGAAGATGACGATAAAAGAGCCAGAACCATTTTGAATAAAAAGAAGAGAAAGAAAAAAAAGATTATCATCTCTGGGCAGCTACCACATGTGAGTTCTCATAGCAACAACAACAATAACAACAACAAGGATGATCCATATGAAGAATTGGAAACTGTGCCCTTTAACCATTGGAAACAGTATGACGACATTGCAAAAGTTCTTCAGCCGTATTTTCCTAATATGCCAAAATTCCTCATCACAACCTGTGTGCAGCGTTGCCGTGGTAACGTGATTGCGTCTGTGAAAGCGATCATGGAAAAGGCTCCGGATGAGAAACCAGAGCACGTTTTGAATTGGGAATCGATGAAGGATTTAATCAGTTTGAAAAAGGAATTAGAACCTCTCATAGTGGACAGGTCAGCAGAAGAAGTACATCGAGTAGCTGTGGGGACGATCATTCATTACCAAGGACAGGGTAAGACCGTTGAGCAGTTGGTCCAGTCTGCTATGGAGCATTTCCTGACTTTTGACGTCAGTCAACTTGACCTTGAAGCGCGGTTAGAAAAGATGGCCAAAGAATCTGACATGCTGCGGGCAAAGGCAAAGCAACGCAGTATCCCTATCATTCCAGAATATTTACTTTTGAATAATCAGAAAAACTATGTGGAGGATGATCCAGATGAATGTAGAAATATTGCTATGGAACTCATCATTGAAAGAAATGAATTGTATCGTAAGGCCGCTGCAGCTTACAGAAAGGCCAGGAATAAGGGACCCGAAGGAGGTGTTGCTCTCTATTATTCAGAAGTTGCGCGTGAGATTGACAGCAAGGCTAGAGATTGGAATATGAGGGCTGCAAGGGCTACTGTGCGACGAGAAAGGTAATGGTGGATAGAGAGTATGTCACATTGCTCAACTGGATGACCATAGGTTGCGACAAAACGATGATCATTTATTAGACCTTCATGGATTAACCATTGCAGAAGCTAGAGTGGTGCTTAAAGAAGGCGTGACACAGTGGTGGTCAAGAAGTCAAATGCAATCTGGTAAGTTAGAAATACATCTTCTGACATATGATTTAACCTTTTCTGGCACATGAAGCGAGACGCTTGATTCAGCCACTAAGGATTGTCACAGGTGTAGGAAAACACTCAGAGTATGGTGAATCGAAACTGTTACCCATGACTCAGAAATTTTTAAGGACTGAAGGCTGGATGTTTGAAACACCTAATCCTGGTTGCATCCTTGTGAAAGGAATTCAACAAAAAATGGAAAAACAAAATAAATGATTTCTGTTTGTTTGTATCTTTTGATTTTCTTATGTAATCAAGTCACTCAGATGACGACCGGCTTAAGGTCAGCTTTTAACTTTGATAGGAAAGTGGACGTTATATATACGGTATTTCCACTCAAACAGTTGTCGAAGTGGAAGAAAAAGATAATAAAAAATTTTCAGTTCCTATTTCTTCAGATCTTTGAGCGCTGCGAACTCATTTTTTCTATCTATCTTGGGAGGGAAACAACAGCAAAGAAAGCCAGTTGAAAGTTTCTAAGTTTTTTATCAAAACTCCTTTTCCAGTCAAATCTCTTGAGGCAAAAGGGTCGCCTGCCGAGCGCCACAGCGATACGAATACTTTTTCTACTAGCAACCTATTCTTTCCTTCAGCACTAGGAGATTTCCTAGCATACCCAAGAGCGGTGTAACCATGGTCTTTTAAACTTTGAATACAAGCTTGGTATTGTGGAATATATTTCACAATAGAATCCACAATAATATCTATTGTTGTATTCAGCCTTGTTTGCTATTGTAAAAAATACGGTTAACTCGATGACTTGCGAAGTAATTTGTTTATTGAAAAGAAGAGAGAAGTATTATTAAAATAAGGCGCGTATGCATTTTATATGGGAGAATCTATGATTTCTACTGATATTTAATGTCATCCACATAGTTATTTGTGCTACTATTGTTGTCAATATTATTCTCGTAAGATACGATAGAGGGATGCAAAGTAGAATGTATGCTCTACTGTAAGACATAGAGTGCTATAATGATTTTTATCAAACACGTCAGCTGTCCAGTAATGCCATAGTTTATAGGTTGGCTTATGGGTTAGTTTATGCCTTGGACTGTAGTTTACTAAAACATGGCTTATTCGACACACAAAGAGCACAACGGCCGTGCATTTTTTGACAGCTATTTTTTTTTTGCTAGAGGATGACTTCATTGAATGACAGAAAAAGTGTCGCACGATTTCCTATTGGGCGAGACGAGAAGTGGATTTTGTTCTCCCCTGAAATGCGTGACCATCAAGCAGACAGTTACACTACTTTTCCCATGTTTATGGTTTAAGCATAAATATAAGAAACTTTTCTTTTGCTTTAGGATTCTCTTAAATAAAAAAGCATTCAAATAAGAATGATATAATGTATCTCATCGTATGTTAACCATCAGTAAAGCGGAATAGATCCTCTGATTTCTGAGTAATGTCTGACTCCAATTTCTCGGCAACCTTTTAAGCTTTTGTTATTTTATTTACCTTCAGAGCCAGCAAACGTAGATGTTTTTTTTTTCTTTTTTTTTTTTTAGCCCTGACCAAAGTTGGTTTAAATAAAGTTCTAAAGTCACGTTTTATAAAAACACTGTCTGAGCCCACGAATAAGTCACGTATTTCACTCCCAATTTGTTAAACGCAAAGTTCTAAAGGGCAACTTTTTTTCTGTAAAATCCCAGAACTGAAAATAGATATAAACAGCATTCTCTGTCACCCTTTCTCTCTTTTCTTTCATTTCTTTCTTTCTCTTCCCCTTTCCTCTTCTTTATTATATTATATGCAAAATGTCACAGCCGCTACAGAACACGCTTTCTTTTCTAAAGACCGGAAATAACTCCAATATCTCTTTGGAAGTACCTCGTTCACGATCAGGAAGCATCCTTCGTGCTATTTCTCTTCACAGTAAACAAAGACCTTAAAGTGTAGCTAAGGTAGTTGGCTAACTTGAGTATAGGTAACTCATCTCGCTATGAAGATGAAGAAAGCACATCTTGCAATCCTGAAGACTTTGTAATAAAAAACCCAATAGGTTATTTACGCTTTTTCTTTTGTTTTGTTTGGCTGCTAATATATATCTTTCTGTATAGGCTATGGCTCATCTGCAGTAGTCTATAATGCGATTTATAAACCTAAAAATATGAGAGTTGCTATTAAAATGATTGATCTTGACTTGTTTGAACGTAATCAGATTGATGAGCTTCGAGTAAGTCTCTCTATTTCTTACTAATCTGGATCGCTTATTAAAAGGAATTACTATAGCGCGAAACGGCATTGATGGCCTTATGCAAACACCCTAACCTATTAAAGGTCTATGGGTCCTTTGTGAATGGTTCTAAACTTTATATTGCCACACCATATCTATCTGGAGGTAGTAGAGATGAATTGTAGAACATAATATAGAATATTAATATCAGATTAGGGTCATGTTTGGATATCATGAAGAGTGGATTCAGAGATGGATTTGAGGAAATAACGATTGCGACTATTCTCAAGCAAGCATTGGAAGGACTTATCTATTTGCACAAAAATGGGCATATCCATCGTGATGTGAAAGCAGGTAACCTTTTAATGGACGATCAAGGGACTGTTCTCTTGGCTGATTTTGGTGTATCAAGTTCCCTGACTGAAAATAGTGAAATCAGGAAAACGTTTGTTGGCACAGTAAAATATATTCTCCCATTGTTTATTATTATTTGTCATTTTAAGTATATATTATTCTATTTAGCCTTGTTGGATGGCTCCTGAAGTCATGGAACAATCAGGTTACAATTTTAAAGCAGATATTTGGAGTTTTGGTATTACAGCCATCGAGCTGGCTACAGGTCATGCTCCCTTTGCTAAATTCCCTCCAATGAAGGTTACATTGATTATTATTTCTCTTAAAAAGGAAAAGTCTCTAATTCTATTTCAATCTCTTTTTTAGGTCTTGATGATGACATTAAACCAATCTCCACCTACGCTAAACAGAGATCAAACCAAATACAAATACTCACGCACGTTTAAGGAAATGATTGACTACTGCTTACAAAAGGATCCTAATAAAAGGTATACGATTGATATTAGATACCCTCCAAAGCTAAATGAGCCCCCATAGACCCACAGCAGAGAAACTCATACAACATCCCTTCTTTAAACAAGCTAAAAAGAAGGATTACCTCGTCAAAGCTGTCTTGGCATGCGTACCTCCATTAGATGAAAGACCACACAAGAAGATAGCTTTTAAACAGACTACGATTGAAAACAGTGATCAATGGGACTTTGACGATACTTCACCTCATGAGAAGTCTAGACATATCACCTTTGGGAATGTCATAAAAAATACAGACAAAGCCATCGGCCTACCTTCACCCGCACCCTCAGAGCCCGAGATAAGCTCACCCTCGTTCCATCGTCGATCTCGATTTGTGATTGACGATTACACTCATCCGTCAGATACTACAACTACAACTACTACTACGACAGCTCCTACTACTACCAGTACTAGTACTGGGCCCCATCGCTCAATTTCACCTAACCAATATACCCCTCAGCCTGACAATAGCTCTCCTATGTCTGCAAGCCCACCTCAGACATATGACAGTAACAGTTGGCAAAGTTCAGTTGGTTTAGGCTTGGGTATCTTACATCAACAGGAAAATAGCGAAATCAAAAAGGGCAGGTTTAGTGTGAATCAGGCATCAGTCCCAAAACCAGAGAATTTGCCTTTTCTGGCCACTAACCCTTCTCAAGATATTCGTCCTATACCCATGTCTCGTGCTCTTAGCAATGAAAGTACAAGAGGTAAAGCAAATTAGCTTATTTATCCAGTCACACACGAAATAACTCTCTGTTATTAAAAAGAAGGGCGCAGATCCAGGTTTGAAATTCAACACTTGTCCTCTCAGAGCAGTGGTACAACAACACTTGGAACTACGCCTCTATACACTCAAGACATTCGTACTGAACCACTGACAAGAGAGAGCTCGAGTTATCATCAACGATCGTCATCAAGCAGCTCTGGCAAGATTGGTCGATTTTCGATCGAGAAAGAACATACGACCGATATGGTGCATCCGCATGAAACGAATGTACAAGAGTGTCGTAAGAAGGGAAGATTTGAATTAACAGGTGCACCATTGCCATCAGAAAGATTCGAGTCCTTTGCTCCCACACAACAACCAGGAATGCAACATCATGTGGAGACACTCTTGAAACAATTAGAAATTCAAAAAACAATACTGTTTGACATACTGCACACTATACCAAATAGAAGTAGATCATCGTCTATTGATATCCGTAAGTTATCAAACTCTTCTCTTGATAACAACGCTGAAAATTATTTTCAACCTATTGCTGCAAGGTAATAAATGTCAGCTATTATGTTATTTATATTCATGTAAATATAATAGGCCACCTGTACAGAATTATATACATACAACTATAGTAAGTTAATCAAATTTGCCTTGTATCTTTATTCTAATTCTAGTTTTAGGATCATTTACAACAAGTACTCACCAACGCTCATCAAGAAAAAGAAAGGCTGCTAAAAGAGAATGAAGCATTAAAGGTGGAAATAGAAAGGATGAAAAGGCAGCCAACAAGTATATTAAAAACCTCAAATACAACTTCTTCAAGTAGGACACCCTCTGTGTCATTTTTAGTGCTAAAAGATACTCAAACTTAACCTTTGTAAATGATGTATTTTAACAAACAAAAAATGGATACCATCAGATTTTTTTTTTTTTTGCTTATTGTTTTTAATCGCCGCAGTGTGCCGTCATATACGAGTGACTTCAACTTTAGACAGAAAGAAAAGAGAGAACGAGAGGGACGAGAGAGGGGACACACTTTTTTTTATTATTTTTTTATTTTTCGTATTGAGCATCCAGGATGACCCAACCATCTACACATAATGATATCACTCTTCATAATCAGCCACCAGACACAATATCTTTTAATACGGATGCAACAGAACAAACAACGATAGTGCCTAATTCACAACCTGTGGACGTTTCAAATATACCATTACCCAAAGACAATTGTCAACGCTATTTATCTGTTCAAAATCACAATATTGTCATTCCCTCTTATGCTGCATGGTTCGATATATCACAAGTAAACACGATCGAAAGACGAGCTCTACCCGAGTTTTTTAATAATCGCAACAAGACAAAAACACCAACGGTCTACAAGGAATACCGCGACTTTATGATCAACACATATCGAATGAACCCTGTAGAGTACCTTACTATCACAGCCTGTAGACGTAACCTAACAGGCGATGTGTGTGCTATTTTGCGAGTACATGCTTTTCTAGAACAATGGGGGTTGATTAACTATCAAGTATGTGTTTTTTTACACTTTATAAAAAAATATTGACTAACTGTATGCCCTAGGTTGACCCTGATGCTAAACCATCATCCGTTAGTCCACCTTTTGATAGTCAATTTAAGGTGGTGGTTGTGGATGAAATAAAGAAGGAGGAGATACCAACAGACATTAAACAAGAAGAACAAATAGAGAATCAAAAGATGCCGATCGTGGATATAGAAAAGGGAAAGACACCGCAGACATGCGTGTCATGTCAAAAGACATGTACAGAAGAGCAATACTGTAGCACGTCAAGAGACAACTTTTTTCTTTGTCGTCACTGCTACATAGAAGGAAACTATCCTGCGGATTTAAAAGGAAGTGAGTTTATCTATTTCATATTAGAAGAAGAAAACAATATAGATCAATGGACTGAGGAAGAGGAAAGTCTGTTCAAAGAGGGATGTGAGAAATTTGGTGATAACTGGGAGAAGGTGTCAGAACATGTCAAAACACGTACACATGATGAATGCATTCTTCATTACTTACAGTTACCCAGCAAAGATCCTGTGGATACTCTCAAATTGACTGATCTAGGATTACTCCAGTATGACTTGAATCAACGAAATGTTAACCCTGTCATGTCAGTCGTAGCCTTTTTATCTTCAACCGTCGACTCAAAGGTGGCAGCAGCAGCAGGACAGATCGAGCCACAGGTGACAATAGGGGAGAAGGACATAAAGACAATAGAGGATAATAAACCGTCACAAGAAGAGGAGGAAGCGTTGTATGATCTAAGTCATAGATTAATTGGAGCCAAACTGTCAAGATTTAATCAACAAATTAGTCGATATGAGGCTTTAGAGAAAGCAGTAGAAGAGCAAAAGGAGGTGCTAGAAAAGGAAAGACATCAGCTTGAACATGAAAGCTTTTCACTCAAAAGAAAATTGATGCAGATCCAAGTAGAAATGGCTAAAAGGACTAAACTAACAGCAACAACAGCATCGGCAGCAGCAGCAGCAGCCATGAATAGTATAACCCCTGCGCAGCTTCAGCAGCAATTAGCAGTTGGGAATATGAATATGTTTATGAATCAACAATCACCACAGTTATTACAACAACAATATCAATTACAAATGCAGATGCAAATGCAGCTACAAATGCAACAACAGCAGTTACACTTACAACAACAACAGCAGCAGCAACAACAACATCAACAACAGCAACAACAGCATCGTGGGCCTCCAACAGGTCAAGGGATCAATACGAACATGATGTCCTTTTAAAAAATAAGTAATAAAAAAATTTAGTGTCCGAACGATCGAATTATTTCTCTCTTTCTCTCCTCTCTTTCTCTTTCACCCCTTACCTTTTTAAGCTAAACCTTGAGTCCATGACAACCGATGACTTCTTAAAAAAAGAAGATAAAAAATACAATAACCAAAGTAAAGAACAGAGCAAACAAATGATTAATTTACCACCAAAGAAAATCATGGCTAATAAAGTTGCAGCAGCAGTAAACAACGCAGCAACTACGGAAACGGTCACTACTACTACTACTACTACAACTACTACTACAACTACTACTACACCTACTACTACAACTCTTCATTCCTCTTCCTCTTCTTCTTCTTCTACGACTCAGCAATTAAACAGTCCTTCTATGAAGAGAAGACTTTCTGGATCGGTTGAGGATAGCCCGGGAAAACGAACGGCAGCATCACCAAAGGGTACTAGATCAATTATCCATTCTGAACGAATGGTTGAAGCTGACATTAAGAATTATCGTACATGTAAGGGAAAGAGAATGCTTACTTAATCAGCTGTCTTATACATTATAGATTTTACTGACTCTGACTCTGACGGTCCTGGTGCTGGTAAAGAACTAAGGGTTGAACTTGAGTATCCGGGATGCTTTGAACGTGAACGGTAATTAGAATGAGTCAAGAAAAGAGTAATATGTTGAACTTTATTTCTTAGGTTTTTACTGCTACGCCCAGTAATAAAGAGTAGTTCTGCAAGAAATGGAGATGAGGAAGAGGACAAGGACGAATATAATCCCATTACTGATTTAATGCGATCATGTGAGCTTATTTACGAATACTATTTGACAGCCAAGGAGCGGGAATTGCTTGGTGATCAGTCTCATGGTATCATGCGCAATCTGACAAAATACCGTAATCGTCGTTCTGCATCTGGATTTGCTCTGTCTATAGAAGACTTTAATAGGGTCATTAGTAAATTGAAAGCACAGGGTGTATTTAATAGTAATGTAAAGAAAATATCCAATCCAAGTTATGACTTGGTTTGTCATATTTTGTATCAAGTCTATAGTAGAACGGCTGCTCCTATGGCACATGCATTAAATAATTATGAGCGTAATTAACTTATGGAACATACAAACATATACAATTCATCATTCATCCACTTACTCTCCCCCTTTTTTTTTCTATAGCCTTTTCTGATATGGTTTATGGAGAAGTAAATCCGATTTTAGTAAAGGAGTTTATTACCAAGACAAGAATTCATTCTAGAAGCGTATTTATGGATCTTGGATGTGGCATTGGCAACGTTGTACTACAAGTGGCTGCACAAACAGGTTGTGAAGCATATGGCATCGAAATTAATGAGACACCATGCAAGATTGCAAAGCGTCAATTAAAGGAATACGCTGCCCGTATGAAGTAAGTTGATTATCTATTAAAATGTATCTATTTACACATTTAGTATAGAGCATGGCGTCTTCCAACGGGTAAAGTGCATTTCCGCTTTGGTGATTTTTTGGATGTTGTAGCCAATGACCTTCATGAGGTGTTTAGAAGAGCTGATGTATTACTTGTAAATAATTTTGCATTTAGCCCAGGCATTAATCAAGCACTGGCACGACTCTTTCTAGACTTACGAGAAGGAACCAAGATTATATCGTTAAAGTCATTTGTACCCAAGAATCACAAAATTAATCAACGAACGATCAACATGCCAGAATCTATTCTGCGAGTAGAGACATGTGAGTACTTTTCAGAAGCAGTGAGTTGGACAAATAATGGCGGAAATTATTATATCGCAACTGTAGATCGATCACGACTAAAGCCATATTTTGATCAATTAAAAAGGATGAAGAAGAAGTAAAGTTGTTTGTTGTATAGTAAATAATATTGTGTTTCCATATCAATTCCCCCTTTTTCTTTTATTTTTTCTATTGTTTAAAATCATAAAAATAAAAAAAAAGAATCATGTATTATTTATTTCTTTGCATCTTCCAGTCTCTTTGCTTCAACCTGCTTTCTCTTTTCTTTTTCTTCTTCACTTGGTCTAATACGCCATCCCTTTATTTTACGTCTTGCTAATTTATGGCTTATTTCAGTTGCGTCCTTTTCAACATTGCACCACTCAGGCACTTCTGGCCAAACAAATTCTTCATCAAGGGTGACAATTGCTTTCTTATATGCTGCTTGGGCTACTAATTTTGTTCCTCCAGGACCTCTTTTGTAAGTGGTTGGGTAATTCATCGTACGTACTTCTTGAATGTTGACATTGTAAATATTTGTCAAATATGAGTGAATGTCAAATTTATTGCAACTGGGTGGCACTTGGAAGGCAACTTGGTTAGGTTGGAGATTTTTGGATCTAACCATTTTGAAAATGATGTTGGGGAAATATACTTTATCTATATTTTATTAAACAAATGTTTAATAGTCTCAAAGGCGTAATGTATTATTTGATATTACTAAGGCCCTGACGGAATGGAGTCGACATGATCAGCTACTTGATTTGTTAAAGTACTAATAGCAGTAGAAGTGACAAGGGCGAGCTGAATATTTTTACAAAAAATAGCAAGTCACAGTCAACCAAAATATAAAGTCATCCAATGGAGGTATTGTATCGTATTTTTCAGCAATTAAGAGACAGTCTCAGAGAAAATAAGAGAAAAATTTAGATCAATTATTTGACGTTCCTTTAGTAATCCTCGTTGACTGCATTCCGTCGCTCAATGTGGTAAATGCTCCAAAGAGCCGCTTTATTTTCCTTTTTTAAGAATTTTACTAATTTATAATAAAAATAACTATATTTCCCTTTTCCCCCTTATACCTTCAAAAGCCGCGCATTCGTGGAAACAACTATGGAGGTCATCCACCACTCTTCCAAGTTTGCACATCCACTGGGTTATACCGCGACTAGTAGATGAAGGAGTAGTCTAGGAGGTCATGGGAAGGCAGAAGGGGTGACTAACCACGAGAAGGATATGTAAGACTACATGACAAGAAGGATATCCAGGGAAGACAACCCTATCCAGGTTGGAGGGGTATGGTCATGGAGGTGAGAGGCTTTTAAAAGACCAAGGTAAGGACAGGCGGGTGAGTCATGGGTCATCCAGCTGTGGGTGTCTCTGCTTACCCCACACCCACTCCATAGTTTACGAGCAAACACACTCAAGCTATACAATAATGGGTGGCGATTATGGACAAAATGGTGTAATGATCAAGATCCAACCATTGATCCAGAGAAATATGATACAGACAACGTTTTTAAATTCCTTGTGGCACACAGAAACTACTCCGTCTCTCATCTCAATGGAATTAGATCTTCAATAGCTAGTACGTTTAAGATTCTTCACCCAAACCTTCCACCATTAGCATCTCAAACCAAAATTGAAGAATTTTTTAAAACCAAGAGAAACCTTGAAATCAAGCTTCCAAGACCAGGTCAACTACGTACTTGGGATACCGACATTATATACCAATACATAAAGGAGAATTGGAGCGACAACTCTACTTTGAGTCTTCACACACCCTTCAACTTAAGACTGTAGCCCTTCTTTGCTTAACTACCATGGGACGACCGCGTTCAGACATTGGCAGATTACAATATCAACACGTTTATATTGAGGAACAGAACCAACAAGCGAAAGCAACAATCATACACTTCACTGAAGCAAAAGAAACACAAATAAAAACAACTCAATTAGGCATGGTGGAAGACGAAACACTTTGTATGGTTCGAACACTCTACAGCTTTATGCAACGCACTAGTCAACGCCGTTCAACACTCCCAGTTGACCACACGCTTTTTCTCACTTATCTAGATCAAGAAGACAAAGAAACTACGTCTATCAAACCAAGTACTATATCTGGCTGGCTCAAAACAATCATGAAAGACGCAGGCATTGATACAACAATTCACACTCCTCACTCTTTCCGCTCAGCTTTAGGTACCAAAGCAGCTGAACAAGGTCATTCTGTCGATTCAATTAAACAACATGCAAATTGGAGCAAGAAATCAAATACATGGGAAAAACACTATTACAGACCGACCAATCAGACGTCTCAAAGCACTGCCATAGCCAATTCAATTTTTTCTCTTACGGAAAACCTTACCACATTGAGCGACGGAACGCAGTCAACATTCGTATTAATTTTTTTTTGGTACGAAATACATTTTTATTTTGGATTAAATATGTAGGAAAAAGATAGCATACAGTGATAATATTGTTAGAAAGATATGAAGGGAAAAGGGATTTATTTAAATTTATAATTATATATATGAAAAATAAAGCATGGCTCAGAGAGCATGTATCACATTTTCGGTCTTCGTTTCGTCAACATTGGTAATAATTCTTCTTTCTGGCTTCCAGGGATTTCAAAAACTTGCTCCAAATCTGATTACTGACGTTTCATCAGGTAACATCAACTTTTAATTTTTTAATCTCAATAATCTTATCCTATTTTAATTTTCTGTAATATTTTTTTTAACTTTAATTGATATCTCTCCCTTTTGACTCACTGTTTGCATAGTTGCCTGCTTTAAAGGACACGCAGAAACAGTTTTTAATAAGAAGTTATTAAATAAAATGAAAACTTTTAGAATTGATAGCCATCTCGTTTGGAGCTCATATGTATTTCTGTCAGCTTATTGTAAAAACGTTTTTAGAAATAAATAGTACTGAATACATAATTTATTACATGTTGTAAAATAAAAAATGGTAATAAGAAAGAAGGATAAGGTAGTATGATGATACGAAGGAGGTAAAGCATAACAACGCCATACAGCATAATAATTTAATTTTCTTCTTCAGTATTTTTTCTTTTGTTTGTGCTGATATGGCAAGGAGGGAAATAAGGTAAATCATCGTTATCATCTAAAATGACAGATGCTGAGGCCTTTTTAATAGTGTCCATTGTACCCTTTACAATTTGTGAAGCATTATAAACCAATTTTAAAGCAAGAGTGTTGTGTTCAGCTTTGTTTGTTATTGAAAAAGGCTATTAAGTCGATGACTTGCGAATTAGATTCTTTATTAAGAAGAGCTGAATATTATTAAATTAAGTTTGT